>JAEQBH010006932.1:0-171331 GCA_016808115.1 Tetrastigma voinierianum | reverse complement strand
GTACATCTATGCATGTCCAGAATAATGTGGTATGGATGAGCTACTTACATTAAAGAGACACTTGTAAAATTTAAAAAATTCAAATGCTAAATTGGACATACAGTTAAGTCAAAAACATTTATGCAACTTATCCTCTTCCTATTGTGTAATTGGTTTTATCTATACTTGCATAGAAAATTTACTCGATAAATAACTACTATAAATGGATAGTTTAGATGACAAAAACATCAATTTGTAGTTTTATCTGGAAATGACCTATTACTTTGAGGTTCCATAATATCAATATTTGATATTAATTTTTTTGAAAAGTTAATCTCTACCGTATGGATGACCCTTAGAATAGTACATAGAAAACAAAACTATTGCCTTCTTCCACTTCTTCATACACTTTCCGTGACCCTTAGCCCAACATTTTAGGAGTGACTTTGAAATAACTAAAAGCATATCCTAATTTACTTGATTTAGTTTTGAAATTAGGGACCTATTCGGTAAACTATTTTTAAAATCATTTCTAAGAAAATAATTTTGTTGTTTTATAAAACAAAAGTTCGTTTAAATTTGTAACATACATTTAATATTTTAACCTGCTTTATAAATAATTTTATATTCAATTATTTTTAAAAAAAACAAGTGAAAACAAAAAACAACTAAAACCATATTACATCGAAACACTGGGCAAATATAGAATCTTATTAATTGATAAATCTTAACTAAATTTTTTATAATTTGAATTTACATATTTAATTAATTGTTATTGGACTTTCTAGAACATAGTATACTCGGATTATTCTTAATTTTAGTATAAATATCTCTCTCTCTCTATATATATATATATATATGGATCACAATTAATTAACCTTAAGCTATCATTAATTAGAATGACTAAAAGAAAAAGATCTAGTAAACTCGGAGTTGGTAACAAACGCTGAGCATGGAGGCCTCGAATCAAACGAACATAGCATTATGAACCCGTGGCCCCGAACTTTTGAATCACTGAATCGTTTAAGCATGAACCAGCTAGCGAATTCCTGCAAAACAAACAAGAAAACGGTGGTGGTTTGCTTGCCGCCTCTCCGATGCTTAAGTTATATTCGTCCCCCTCGAGAGTGAAAACACTCTTTTTTTAAGTATGGAATCATGTACCTTTTTCTTCCGTTCTTTCCTGCCTTTTATCCCAAAGGAAGGTGATCCTCTTTCCATGGAAAGTAGAAGATTTCCTTCCGAAACGGAAGGGGAAGGTGGTGCTTTTCTCCTGCGTTATGACATGATCTTCCTTTTTAGATAGCCTAGTCGTCCGCCCTTTCTGCCTCAAGAAATGTTTGACCACCCTCAGGGTGGTTATGAGCATGACTTATACTGCTCAAGCTCGAGAGGTCTTTAATGAGGTTATCCACAGAGGGACAAAGGTTCAAGAGGTATATACCCTACTCTCGATGAGGATGTATGTTTCTAAATCTGACTGATAGAGGAAATGGTCAGCCCGTAGGATTAGGCCATCATCATGTGGTCCTTAGTCGACTGTGGCCCGCTTAGCGGAGCAACGGGGCTCGATCCATGGTACTCCATAATGCCCCCTTTTCCCGTCGGGGGAGGGCGCTTATCCCAGCAGAAAGAAACGTGTTTGACCAACCTAGTAATGGGAATCAAATGGACAATCAATGTTGGTATGTTCTAAGGTGAATTTTTCTAACTTTTGGATTCATATCATATGGTCGCCGATACCCTCAGGCCGGAGGTCTCTATAAAATGGTTTGGAGGGTGGCGGATTCCTTCATGCCACTGGTAATCCTTGGTCTTTCAGCAGAGAAGGTCGGTTAGACGTTGCCGGGAGTAAGGCTTGGAGGTTTGTTAAATGGAGGATGATCACGATAGACGGGTTGAACGTGATTTCTGTGCATGAACCGGGACAAGATTGCAAGGATCGGTGGAGCCTAATTGAATGTCCTTGTTCTAGTTGGTCTGGGTGGTTCTTAAACTCGAATGGAATTCCTTCAGACCCATGACACCCCTCTCGCAAAGAACAGGTTCAAGGGTTCCTTCCACTTCCATAAGGCCTTTCTTCTTTAGCTTCTACTTTTTTCCTCACTTTTGTCCTACGCGCCCATAATTGCTTTTGTTTGAGCTCTGTATTTGATTCGAATGGATCATGTAGTCATAGTACGATCACTTTGTAAAAAAAACGATGTCGTGTAATTACGAACATCTTTTAGCGTGATTAATGAATTCATATTTCTTGAAATTTCTGCATACTTGCATATACTCGGCCTCCATGCTCATTTGTCGGCTGCGACAATGATCAACCTCATGGCCGAAGGCTATGGTATTCGGCATGCTTTGACTGAAATAGGTCGAGCTCAGGATGACATAGCCGGTCGGCGTCCGTTTAAGATGATACAAGGGCCCACGAAGCTCGGGGCTCCACGTTTGTTTCATTACTTGCGCCTCAACAGCGGTAATAGTCACTAGAATTCAACCGCCCGTGGATGTGATGAGTCAATCGGCTGCATTTAATGCGCCCAAGGCCTAGGGCGTCAGTATATGTGAGCCATCATTGAGTTGTGCCTTCTCCCATTTCTGGCGTATTTGTGTCTACTAGCTTTCTTTTGGTTTAAGTTTCTCTACGTACGCCGGGTGTGGATTTTCATGCTTTTTCACGAACCTAGCTTTTCCAAGATGTTTGTTCATCTTCATTTTGGCTGTAAATATCAAGCCTCTCAGGTTGAATCTTAGTTAGCGGTCGCTTCCTAAATAGAGAAGTTCTAGGAGAGGGTATATATTTAGAACTTTTGGGTCCCGGGGTGATCCTTACTCCTAGCTTGGTGACTTTGCCTTCCTACAAGTTTAGTATACTAGCTTGGGCCGATTTTTGTTTTCTCGCCTCCAATCACGGCAAGTAGTGCTACAGAGGTCGTGAAGAACTTCCACCACAAAGCGGGTCGCGAGAGAAGAACTACTCGGGGGATGCCTTCTACAAGCAGCATCATCTCATCCCTTACGATGGAGGAATTGAGGGCCTACTGCGATGTCCCTGATAACATCGACCTCAAACTGATGGAGGAGCCAGATGAGTCTACTCTCAGTGGAGAACACAATGTCGTGTTTTTTACCCGGGAGCACCTTGCAGCAAGGCTTCGCTTCCCCATGCCTGCCATTGTTAAGAAGTTTTTGCATTTCACTAGGGCGTCGCCGACCCTTATCCATCCCAACACCATTTGGATTCTAACCAGATGCACTGTATTGAACCTCTTGTACCAATCCTCGACCTTTAGTCGGGTCGAGATTTGTTTTGCCTATTTCTTTAAGGGTAGCTGCCAGGCGGCCGGATGTCCATGTCGGCCCAGAGTTCCTAACTGCAATTTGTTAATGGACTTCCTGATTCACCTAAAATGGAGGCGAAGGGTGTGATATTGGTCAAGGGGCCTTAGGATGAGACCCCGAGTTCCCCTGGGCTTCCATTCATGTTAACCTGGCCACAATCTTTCGTGCTCAGGTAGAGGGCAAGCTGAGTTCAACGTATGTGTGCACATATGACTTTTATGCATACCTCGACTATGGATTGGTGCGTGGAAAAACCGAGGGGTAGTTGCATATCATGAAAAGGCAAGCCTTGAGAAAATTCGCCGGCTGTTGGAGATTTCTTAGCATGAACGCCATTACGAGGTTCATCTCACTCCGAAGAATCTAGCCGATGTGAGACGCAACTCGCTTTATGTTTTCTCCGACATCCCATGCCCGCGTTTCGATATTGTGGATCGGGAACATTGGTCACCGTTGACTCAAGTACCCTAACCATGTGCAAGGGGTCTTCATCCAGGTTCCAATGCCAAACATCGAGTCGTGAACTATGTCCTGCACTATCGGATCATCCACTTCTACCAAATGGGTTCCAAATCACTAATGTGCTCTAGTCCGCGAAAGGGGCTACCACCCGAAAGCCTTCCGCTGCTGGCAGGCGGGACCGCCCCCGCCACTAAAGACTAAAAGTGGGGGATGATCCCGACTAACGCTCCCTTGGCCCAAGTGCGAGATGATTTTATTCTTAAGGTTAGTCCCGAATTTAATGGTAATTCAGCTTTCGTAAGACCCGAGAAAATTCCACTTCGAAAATGGCAAAATCGTAACAAAAACTGGAAATTTTTCTAGATCTTGTGTTATTTTAAACGGATTTCACTGTTGGAATCGCCTCGAAATCTAGCTTACACGCGAATTCGAGACAAATGGGATTTGGTAACGCTTTTTGAGGCATCGGTATCTGCATCGTGAAATGATATTCGATGTGAAAAAAGTCACATATAACACGTACTCATGTGCCATAAGTTGCATGAGTAGAGAAATGATGGAAATGGATGGCCAAGATAGTGCCAAATGTCGAAAATCCAAGATTTAAAGGCATTAGGTGAATAGTTAAATGAGGAAAATACAAAATAATGCATAGTGGTTGTCTCTTCAAATTGAAATACAAGCCAAAACGTGAAAGAACCAGAAAGGGATGCAGTGGCTATGGAAAATGTGATTTTAGAGAGAGAGTAAGCCACTTCTCTCTAGATTTCTGGGCGATCCGACCGTCGGAATTCTTCGGAGCAAGAAGGAAAGCTCGCTCTATCGCAGGCCTACGCCAGGCTCCGCAAGGAGTTTCGGCACCCGTGGAGGTAGGGTTTCATCCTAATTGAGTTTTACACTTTTAAGTGTATTTAAGTGATGCTTGAGTTGATCGAGGCCATGAGTGTCGCTTGATAAACCCCAAAGCTCTGAACCAAATTGTTAGAAATTTGAAACCCACAGCAAATTGTGATCGTGGCACCTGGCTGTCTGGGTTGTAAATTGTATAAATTGTGAAGCAATTTGTGTTGTGATGTGTATGAGGCCGGAAATGACTATAAAATTTGGGTTCACAAGGTGAAATCGATATTGGGATTTGCCGAACAGAATCCCAGGCTCTCACCGTTCACGTGAATGTTCGCGAAATAAATTTGTGAATAATGTGTTTGGCTGAGTAATTCAAATCGAATTGCTCAGGTTTGATAATTAGCCCAAGTGAGTTAATTTCTTGTGTAATGGATTGTGAAATACACACATGTTTGTGTGATTTAAAATTATGAATATATGCATGATTATATATTTGCATGTGTTATAAAATCGTATTGAAATCGGGCATCATGTGCATTCCATATGCACCGGGGCACCCTAGAACACAGGGAGTGGAGTGCATGAGGTGGTTTATCGAGAGAGTGGTTTCTGAGGTTGACTAATAATAATAATTACCTGAGGTGTCCATTACATCTGAGGGTAATCATATAACATATCAATCAATGAGTCTACCCAATTGATAAGCATATTAATTCCGAGGGTTGTCCACTAAATAGATTACCTGAGCTCATTCAATTACTTATACTCCGAGGGTTGTCCACACCAAAACAAATATCTTGTTTAGAAAATAATGTTTCATACGGTTTAGGCAGTGTGAGAGAGCTCAGGACTCTGATATGATTCGTCATGGTGTATCTGCTAGGATTACGATTTACTTGAGCTGCAGTGCTCATTCAGAGCACTGACAGGCCTAGGTGGAGAGCAACCCATTTGGGGTGATTCCACTATCATATTAGTCACCCCGTCCCAGAGAATTTATTATTTCGTACAAAAATGACTGGAGATGCGCTCATCCTAGAGGCCGCTTTTAGAAGAAAGCCGGTCGCTTTGTTTGTTATGTACACATGTATTAGATCTCTATAAGTTTGATATATGATGTATAAGGATAATTTTATTACCTCTTGAAACTATTGCATAGTAGTTGGGATTTATTCGATGAGTACTGTCATGGCCCAAGTGTAATGCTTCACTGTATACAGGTCACATTGAACCTGTTCGGGGACATGTTTTGCTCCCGCAGCCCCCGTACAGCTGAGACTCGCCCGATTTCTCGTGAATAGTGTCGGTTTACCCTCGACGCTCACGAGTATTCCGTCGGTCGATCTGCAAATAACTGCACTCTGAGATTAGGCAAGTCACAAATTAACAACTTAGGGCATACTGCTTCCAGCTCAGGATGGGCTTAGACCATAGTCTTTGAGGTAAGAACATCACCACTAGGTGGCTCGATGTTAGATTTAGTACGATTACTTAGGAAATCACTTGACAAAACTAGGACACTGCATTCATGTGTTTGGTGTGTTTTATGTGATTTGATGAATTGTCAGGTGAAAAATATGCATAAATACTGAATTATGTGTCAGGATTGTTTGTGTGCTAAGGATTAGCACATAAGAAAAATATGATGTTGGAAAATTCTTGTGAGTTTTGCTGTTGTGTGAAAACTGGAACAAAGAGAAGAAATAAAATAAATTTGAATAAATTTATTTAGGTTATGGGAAAATGAAAAAAAAAATTAAAATAAATAAATAAAATAAATTTTATAAATTTATTTGGTTTAGAGGTGAAGAAAATACTTTCTAAGGTTTTACAATTTGTAAAACCGAAGAAAAATCGAATAAAATTTTTAAAATTTATTTGAGTATTCGAAAAAATGAGAAAAAAATAGGTATATATTTTTTTATTGTTTTCTAGTAGCTGGAAAAAAAAAATTAATAATAATAATGAAAAACGAAAAAAAAAAATTTGTGTTTAGACTGATTACACGCCTAATCAGGCTGTGATAGAAAAATTGTATTGCAAACTCGTGTAGTTAACTGGTTTGTATTGCAAAAAGGAAAGAAAAAAAAAAAGAATTGTATTGCAAGTTAGCTAGGAAGGGACTTGGTCATTGGAGAAACTCAGACAGAATACGCTGTATTGTGACAAAAGGCCAAGTACCAAGGCAGTGTGTTGCAATACACATGGTGTATTGTGACTGTGGCTAGCCAAGGGCGTTTCAGGTTTAAATACACCTAGTAGCGAGGCCCAAGTAATGCGAATGGGCAAGGACCTCGTAGACTTGGGATATGACACGGGCGGCAGCTCGTGAGCTGCTCATGTGGGTAAGTACTTTCCAGATACTGCGAGGCATGCGAAGGCTCAGGAGTTCCTAGAGTTGAAGCAGGGGGTAATGACAGTGATGGATTATGTGGCTAGATTCACGGAGCTAGCCCGTTTTGCGGATGATTACATAGCCAATTTTATTACGGTCAAGGTTAGAGATTCGAGAACGTGGGTCGTTGTCCATTCAAAGTGTGGCCAGAGACTTCGCCATAGATCATGGACATGTCGAGTTCGACATGCCATCCCGGGATGGATCAATGACAACTTATGTGGTCGTTATCGATCACAGCGCAGGAGGCTACCGCCACACGCCAGACTCGCACTGTGTGGTATTTCGTGTGGCAAGCATGACATTTTGCCCTAGATGTGCCATTTAGTCCATGTCAAAGGGACGCTAGCGGGCTGGCTGAAGAGCCCCACCAGACGAGAACGAGGAGAATTCACTTAGAGCTACCTCGAGTAGTGTGCGAATACGTGATGTTTTTCCGTACGAAAGCCACCCGACTACCTCCATGCAGGGCTGTAGACTCCCTTATCAAATTACACCCCGGGTACTTCAATTCATCTCTATGACTCCGCCACGCAGACAGATGGCACCACCGAGTTGCAAGAACTCAGAGTCCAGCTGTGAGCTACTAGATAAGGGTTCATTGCACTCGCACTTCACCACTGGGCGCTCCATTCTATTCAAGGGCTGAAGAAGGACAAGACCTTCTCGATCAGGCATTGATTAATGATGCTGAATAGGGTTACAATCAAGAACTGCACTCCATTAATGAGGATCGACGATTTGTTCGATCGCTGAGAGGAGCGAGTCTACCCAAGATGTAATCTTCGTGACCGGGTTACCATCAACTGAGGGTTAGGAGATGATATCTCTAAGACAAATAGGACACGTTATTGTACTTTGAGTTTACGGTGATGCTCCTTTGATCGACGACGCGCCATTAAAGATTCATGGATCTCTTGCATAGGGTATTCCAACCCTATTTAGATCGGGCCATTAGCCTTCGTGGATGACATTTTGATCTACTCCCGCCGAGCGGCATGAGTATCATTTTGAGGATCAGATGGCGCTTGTCGAGAGACTATCACCGTACGCCAAGTTCAAGAAGTGCGAAGCTCGCTTTTATCGAGGTGATTTCTTGGGACACGTGTGTCGGATAGAGTGGGCCGCCAACCCAGAGAAGGCTCGAGGCTGTGATGAGTCGAGAGACCGAAGTCGGGCCAAGATACGAGTTTCTCGATCACCGGGTATTACAGAGATTCACGAGGATTTCTCCTTGATAGCAAAGACCTATGACAAGGTTGACCAAGGATCAAGCTCATCGATGACCGATGCAGAGGCATTCCAAGAGTCAAGAGGAGACTTACTTCACTCCTATCTCGATAGTCCCGAATCAGGTACACAGCCAGATTGCGGATGCCTCGAGGCTCTGACCGATGTGTTTTGATGCATCCTGTGAGGTAGCTATAGTTCACAAGAATCATTATACACACTACCCCACACACGATACGGAGTTGGCGTAGTCTTCGCCTGAAGATTTAGCCGCCACTACTTATACGGTGAGGAGTTCGAGGTGTACTCACTCCATAAAAGTCTGAAGTATATTTTCACGCAGTGGGACCTCAATATGAGGCAAACGCGATGGACTGAGTTCCTGTAGGATTATGATTTCACTTTCTTGCATTACCATCCTGTAAGGCAAATGTAAAGGCCGATGCGCTCACTAGTTTTTCTCACGGAGTATCAAGCAAGATGGCTTCCCTGAGTTGGCGGATGCCGAGACTTCGTAAAGTCTGATTACAAGACAAATGAGCAGCACTGTAAAATAGCCTGGGAGTTTAGTGGCTACACCGCTTCGTTGAGTTAAAGTGATCGAAGTCCCAAAGGGCGTGACGCATAGATAGTGTCCATCGTGACCCGGCAATAACTCAGTACAGACGAGGGCTTCACCGTCCATTACTGTATGTAGTCTTCAGATAAAGGACGTAGTGGTTCCCATTTGACCGATTTAAGAAATATCTCACGAGTCACTTCATTTTCATCTGAGTCATCCAAAAGGGCAATAGTAAGATACCAGATCTCTGTCACGCATTTCACGAGCGGGATGAAGAGACACGTAGACTTGTGCACGATGCTCGCACGTGTCACAGGTAAAGGATGAGCACCAAAAGCCGCAGGTCGCTTCAAATACTGGAGGTAGTCGAGTGGAAGTGGGAGCACGCCACGATGGACTTTGTGACCCACTCCTGCCACGCACGCCAGCAGGGCATGACGTCAGATGGGTGATAGTAGACCGCTCACGGTTTCAGCACATTTTCTAGCCGTATGATGACCTTCACATCGAGAGATTCTCGTGAGGATGTATATTTGAGAGATAATCCGGCTACATGGAGTACCAATATCCATAGTGCCTGGGATAGGGACCTGAGGTTTACTTCGGCGCACTTTCTTTGAAAAGAGTTTCCAAAGGCTATAGGCACACCTACGACCATAGCATAATTTTTCTTCCACCCTCGCATGCATGGTCGGGCCCGAGAGGACTATACAGTGCTGGGAGGACATGCTACGAGCATGCTCCCGGATCATAAGGGTAAACTGGAGGAGCATTTGCTCTAGGCGGAATTCGCCTACAACAACAAAGATCGTGCGAGTATACAAATGGCACCATACGAGGCATTGTATGTGAGACCATGCAGATCGCTATGTTGGACCGAGGGCGGGAGCAGAGCTCCATCACTGGTCCCGATCTGATTAGAGACACCTCCGAGAAGGTGAGCTGATACGATGGGCCAGCCTTCTCACGCTCAAAGCCTAAGCAGAGAGCTATGTCGACAGACGCACGTCACCCTTAGAGTTCGAGGTCGGATCACGCCTTCTTGAAGGTGATGCCCCAAGCAGGAGTGGTCAGGTTCTATGTCACAGCCATCACCGAGATTTATTGGGCCTTTTGAGATACTCTAGAGGGTAGGCACCTGCTAAGGCATCGGTTATTTTACCGCCCAAAGATGTCGTGTGTCCACAAGGTATTTTACGCCCCATGCTCCGGAAGTATACTCCGCATCCAAATTTCATGCGGTGGATCGGGATGTGATCGAGGTCGGCTACCTGACAGACCTTCTCGAGCAGGACCAAGCAGGCATTTTGATAGCCGTGATCAAAGCCTTGCGACGCAAGACCGTGAGGCTAGTGAGGGGTGCTATGGCTACACCAAGGGAGTGGAGGAGCTGGACGTGGAGCGAGGACACGACGCGTGGCCACCTATCCTTTCGTTTAGGGACGGCAAGGTACGTGGTTTAAATAAGTAATATTTGAATGACGAGTTTACATGCATGGTATAGTGCATGTTGCAAATGCATGTGAGTGATTAGATTGTCCGTAATTTCGACGAAATTCCTTTAAGGAGGGGGGAGAATGTAAGACCTCGAAAATTCCACTTTGGAAAATGGCAAAATCGTACTCCTTGCAGAAAACTAATTTTCTAGATTCAGATGATCGAAACTGATTTCTCAATCGCTGGGAATCTGCCTCGCGAAATCTACTACATCGGCCGACCCTCACAAATCTCGAGACACGGATTTGCACGCTTTTAGAGGCATCGAGCATCTAAAAGTCAGAAATGATATTCGATGTGAAAAAGTCACATATAATGTGACTTTCATGTGCCATAAGTTGTGCTGAGTAGAGAAACAGATGAAATGAATGGCCGAGATAATGCCAAATGTCGAAAAATCCAAGATTTGAAGGCATTAGGTGAATAGTTAAATGAGGAAAAGACAAAATAATGCATAGTGGTTGTCTCTTCAAATTGAAATACAAGCCAAAACGTGAAAGAACTAAAGGGATGCGGCTATAAAAATGTAATTTTGTGAGATAGGAAAGTAAGCCACTTCTCTAGATTTCTAGCGATCCGACTGGGTTCAATTCTTCAGAGCAAGAAGGAGACGCGTGAGGCTCACGCAGGCCCGCTTTTATATGAGAGTTATTTCACAAACTTCTCGTGAGGTAGGGCTCTATCCTACTTAGTTTTATACTTTTGTTTAAGGCATTTTATGATGCTTTTAGTCAGATTGAGGCCATGAGTGGCCGTTTGATCGGTCCCAAAGCTTGGAACTGAATTGTTAGGAAATTTTGAAACCCATTTGCAAATTCCGTGACTCCGTGCACGGGTCGCTTCGCTGTAAATCAGATAAATTGTGAAACAATTTGCGTTGTGATGTGTATGAGGCCGGAAATGGCTATAAAATTCGGGTTCACAAGGTGAAATCGATATTGGGAATTTGGCCGTGAACAGTAACCCGAGGGTTTCATTGTTCACGTGAATAGTGTTCATGAAATAAATTTTGTGAAATAATGTGTTTGGTTGAGTAATTCAAATCGAATTGCTCGTATTTGATAATTAGCTCAAGTGAGCTAATTTTTGGTGTAATGGATTGTGAAATTACATAACATGTTTGTGTGATTTAAAATTATGTGAATATATGCATGATTATATATTTGCATGTGTTATAAAATTGTATTGGAATTGGCATCATGTATTCCATATGCATTGGGGCATCCTAGAACGAGCAGGGAGTGGGAGTGCATGAGGGTTTATCGAGAGAGTGGTTTCAAGGGAAGCGACTAATAATAATAATTATCTGAGCTGTCCATTATAATATCTGAGGGTAGACTATATAACATATCAATCGTCTGAGTCTACCAATTGATATACACTGGAGGGTTACCTTACCAAATAGATCACTCCGGAGTCGGTCCAATTACTTATATCTAGAGGGTTGTCCACAATTAAAAAACAAATATCTTTGTTTAGAAAATAATGTTTCATACGTGGCTTAGGCAAGTGCGAGAGCTCTGTGAGGACTCAGATGATTTGGTCATGTAGGCATTCAAGTATACTACACATTTACTTGAGTGTGTGTTTTCATTCGAGCACGTGAGATATGCACTTAAAGGAGAGTAACCTATTTAGGTGATTCCACTACTCGGGCATTAGCTCACCCCGTCAGAGAATTTATTATTTCAAAAGTACTGTGGAACGCACGGAGACTATCCTAGAGGTCGCTGAAGAAAGCCAAGCCGTGGCTTTGGTTTGTTGTACACATGTATTAGAACTCTATGTTTTGATATATGATGTATAAGGATAATTTTATTACCTCTTGAAACTATTGCATATAGTTGGGATTTATTTGGATGAGTATTGGTTTGTGGGCCCAAGTGGCCGTTTTACTCATATATATGTCATATTGAACTGTTTGGGACAGGTTTTGTTCTTAGGTAGAGCTCCCCGTACAAAAAAGACTCTGCCCGATTTTCGTGAATAGTATCGGTTTACCTCGACGTCAATAAGCATTCCGCGGTCGACGGTAGTCAACTAATTTCTGGATCGGGCGCGCTTTGGAAGAGGAAGAGGAGATAGTTAGATGACAAGGTCGCTGACCGCCATGTCGCCAAGAAATGGAAGCGCAGGGATAAGGCCGAGAGGGAGGCCGATCAGGCCGAAGGATTGAATCGGCCCACCACGGATGGGGGTTCGGAGATGCAAGTGATCATCATTCCGAGCTCACCCAAGATGGGGCCATGACCAATCATCCGGAGGGTGTCGCCTCGGGGAGCCAAGGAGGTCGTCCCATCCCGCCCAGATCCGTGTGATCCACCCCCGACGGGCAAAGTCAACCGATTCTCGCCGTTTACTCGAAAGCTGCTGCAAGAAGTCGCTGCTCCAGATCGATAATTCCCGACTTTATCTCCCCTCACGCCCGGGCCCTACGATGGAGAAAGTGATCGCATTCCTACCGGCGACATCAAGCATATCATCCACCGCTAAGTTTTAACCGTGGCGACCGCACCGATCGTGGAGTGGACGACTTCAGACCGAGAATGTTATGGATGCCTATAACCGCCTGCCGGCGGACTAGCTGGGCGAGTATTCCGCTGCTATTCCTAATGGATACCGAAAAGAGGATCTTCGGGCAGATAGCGTCGAGGACAAGATGCAAATTTACAACCTAACTACGCCCAATCGACTAAGCCGTAGCACAAAGACTATAAAAAGTGTTGATGTCATATCCTCGTCGTATTTCCTGCATTATGCTTCTTTTTGTAGGCAATCACCGCGAATCCGAAATGGCCCTCCAAAGATCATGAATTCCAACTCCAACCCGAGGGACACAGAGAAGCTTCTATCAGGAGGTTCGCCGAGGCTTTCCGACTGTGAAAGCTTGAATGCCTTTGAAGGAGGCGAATTGAATGCCCTAGACTGGAGCCGAGGCTAAAGAAGCCGTGGATAAGGCGCCTCGGCCGAGGCGTAGAGGATGCCGCCCACATGAAGCTGGGTGATGGCGTGCCCAGAGACCGAAGTGGCGGTGGTAAAGGCCCGGCATAGATGGAATCTGGAAGAGCACCCGGTCCAGCTGCCTTTAATACTGTAAGGTGTCCCACCAAGGCGGAGTCCTGGAAGAACCTTCTGGTCCAACAAGCCTTGGTCAGTTGCGAGGAGGCCTACCGATAGGCGAGAGAGATTTGCTGGTTGAATGTGATGAGCGACCGTCTCTAATCACGGAGCTGGGGTGGGCCTGCATGAGAACTCGCATCTTTCCAGGCAAAGAAAACTACGGAAAGGAAAGCGATGGAGGAAGAATTTGACGCGAGCAGTGATGTGATCTTTAACTATACACGGCCGGCTGCGCTCAGGCATGATATATGTGAGAAACCATGATCCCAAACTAAGATGCCCAATACATCAAAGCCTCTACCTCCAGAGTTTTTTATCAACCCCCGATGCCCCCTAAGTGCTTCCTCCGACCCTCCGGCTGCCACTACTATTAGGGAGGAACCTCCGGCTTTGAGTCCTTTAGCCGCTGTTGATGGGACATATATGCCGCCGGAGCCTCCGGCTCAAACGGATGGCGAATATGACGTTACAGCTAATGGCTAGGGTTTAAACCTTGTGCTAGCTAGTCAAGCCTTTTTATCTTTTGTTGTATTTTAACATTCAATACCTCTTAATTTAGGTTTTTACGAAATGTGCTGAACTTGGTGGTGGATGAAATAGTTTCTTCTTATTTAGCCGAATGGCGTATGTGGGTGGCCAAACTAGGCTCTTGGTCTGATAGGCCATTAATCGTATCATATCCGGGCTTTAGTGTTACCCAGCCAGATGTTATCACGTTATTCATACCGGGCCTGACAGTCATTTACTACTTACATTCTGCTTTTAATGTTGACCGCTAGATGTTATCTATAATCACCTGGAGAACAATACGCATCGCGCCATTCTAAGCTTTTTTAGCTGACCAAGATGTTATCTATAATTGGCCTGGATAGGTCATTTGATCGCGCCTATCCGGCTTTTCAAGTGGACCGGGCTAGATGTTATCTACAGACCGGGCCTGATAGGTCATTTACTACGCCATCCGGGCTTTTAAGTCAATTCAATAGGGATGTTATCTATATCAAGCCTGGAGTAGGTCATTTATCGGCCATTTGAGCTTTTAAGTTTACCCCGTGACGATGAGAAAAATGGACAAAATATGTGTAAATATTGAATCATCCTTTATTAATAATACCTTAACATGTATGGCATTCCACATTCTAGGTAATAGGGTTCCAAGTAAGCTTGTCTAAAGCGCAAGATCCGATTCGGCTGTACCTCGTGTTACGAGATATGGTCCTCCTAGTTGGGTTGAACTTTCGGCCCGCAGTGGTGGCTCAGCATTTTCGAATCTTTCTGTATCAAGTCTCCTCTAATCGAAGATTTGAGGTCACCCGTTTGTTGTAAGAATTCGCTGTGGCGCTGCAGGACGCTATGCATCGGGCCGCGACCTCGTAGAGTTCATCGAATTCTATGTCCAGTCCTTGATTACCAATCAGATTTTCCCGTCTTCGAGCATATCGCTTCCGATGGTAGGCATGTTTTGCTGATATGCTCTAGCCCGGCATACATTTTCATTATATGTTTATATACATGAGGTATTTATCATTTTATCTTGTTATTTAAATTGTTGTTTAACTTGATAAAATCAGATCCTTGAATAGTTGGTTCGCTTTATGTCATCAAGTATGTGACTGGAGTAGTAAACCTTAAGGCATATAGAATACTATTCTAATAAATTCCATACCGATCATTATCAGGGGAATAATAATGAAGTAAGACTATTATGTTTTCCGAGAAAGACCACGCTTTGGCCGTGGGTCATGAACATAAGATGTTACTCGTAACATAAATACATGTTAAGTTCATGTTATCGGATCGACCCGCTTATGAGAAATACTACATGGATTATGTCATCAGTAATTCTCATTCAGTAGTTGTATTTGAGTCCTTCGACCTAAATTCACCATGGATTCCTACATGAGGAACTTCGTGTCTTGACGTAGTTCAATGATGTCTTTAAAAGGATGGTAATACAAAGTGGTTAGGCATGCAAGAAATCATGTGGGAGGAATGTGAGTGATAGTTTTCATGAATTTGTCCCGCTCTTAATTGAGTGAGATGTCTATCGCCTCTTGATAAGTGAGACCGAAACGATAGTCGCGTTCGAATGAGATTGATAGGAGTTATCAATATCATTTGTTTAGTCAGTCTACTTGAGAATCAAGAAACGATTAAGTTGTATAAAGATGACTTCATCCATGCTTTGTGCTTAATCGAGACATCGTGTGACAAAGGACTAATATCATACTATGGTAAGGTTTTTCGAGTCATCGAATTCACTTGATTCGTTGTGCTATAATGTCTCGCTAGAGGACCAATTATAACTGCGGGGCTTAGAACAGATTTAGTCCGTCGCCAACATCGAAAGTGAACCCATGGGGTCACACATAAGAATGAGCTATGCGGATGTTAGAAAGGCTCTCTCTTTAGCCCATGATTAAGCCTAAGCCCAAGCCCAAGCCCAAGCCCATTAATAGTTAATGGAATTTGGTTTAAATTCGTTTTAATAAAAGGGTTTGGGAGGCTTGATATAAATATGGGGTTTATCATCTAAAAGTAGGTGGTTCTTTTGAGAGAGAATTCTTTTTAGAGTTTTGGAAGACACTAAGGTGTCTTTGGTTTTGTGGGACAAAGACCTATCATAAGGTGCTAGCACATCCATCCCATCCATTAGCCGTCGTGGTGGATAATACCTTCGTAGGGCGTTTCGCGACACCGTGACGCCAAGGGCTCACGCCATTGATCATTTCCATGAGTTCCGTTTATGTTTCAAATGTGTGTGATCAAGCAAATCTGCACTAGTCAAAAAGGATTCAGTCTACAAGAGGTAAGATCTAGATTTTTGATTCAATGTTTAGTTTCATCAAATCGTTGATCCCGATGCAATTCAAATAAGAATTTTTTGCTCGCCGCATTTTATTATTGCTGGATTCCAATAAGGCATGCCAATTTCAGTAGGGATTATAGCTTCCATCCCATAAGTAATCGCAAAGGGAGATATGCCGGTAGATCTACGAGCGGTAGTTCTGTAAGCCCAAAGCAATTTCCGACGCTCATCCACCCATTTACCTTTAGTCGATCCAACCGCTTTTTCATGGGCCAACAGGTTTCGTTGGGGAGGCTTCAGACGCCCCAAAAATACCCTAGCAGTTTCCGGACATGTTTAGGGTATATTAAAAACTAAATGGGAATTTTCGGGAAATAAAACGAGAGACCCGAAATGAATATTAGAGACAAGGGTAAAGTGGTCATTTACCACTTGAGGATATGAGAGGCATAAAACAATAAGTTTATATGCAATTATGGAATTTGAGAAAAGATGGAATAGAAATTAGAAGTTATAGAAGGACCAAGTTGAAATTAAAAGAAAAATTAAACAAAAAAATTGGATAAGATCAATTGGTCTCTCATTTTTGAGAGACCAAAACGTAGAGAAGAGAAGAGAAAGGGAGAAGAAGAAGAAGAGGAAGGGGAAGAGAAGAAGAACAGAAGAGAAGTTTGCCAAGGGTATGGAACTAAGTAAGGATTTTTATGATTCTTGGTAAGGAAGTTTAGTTTTTGTATGACATAGTATGGAATTTGACTCAAATGTATAGATACATGCTCAAGGTGACTCAGAGAAACCTAACCTTAATCCTCTTTGATGAATTTGGGTTTAATGAAACCCCAATTAGGTGAAGATATGCAAAGATAGGTATGGATGTTCTTTTCTAGGTTTTTGAGGGAAACTACTCCTACCCTAGAATCGAGCGTGTTCTGCCTGGGGAAAACCTGAGATTATTTAAGATATGTATCAAGGAAGTCCCTTGAGTTGATTATAGTCCATAAGAAGTGTTTAGAGAATTTTAGAGTGAGTTTTGGGGATTGATTGTAGGATGGTTTTATGTCGTGTTTTTGGTATGTTTGGTGCCATGTTTATGGCATGTTTTGTGGGCTCAATTGGAAGGATATTGTGGCCGGTGGACAAGGGCTGTTCCGGGATGGTTTCGGGTCAAAATCGGGCATGAAAATCGGAGCTTCCAAGAGCCTCCCGCACGTCGTGTGTGGAAGCCACGCCACGCGTGGCTGGGTGCATCCGCACGCTTATTACGGGTTTCACGCACCATGTGAGCCCCTCGCACAATGTCAAACCCCACTTTGACTACTCTATAATCTCTTCGTATTTAACCCGCTTGGTGTTCTTTAATCTATGGAAAGCCCTTTGAGTATAAAAATCCACATATATAGCTTGGATACAATATTGAGTTTATAATAAGTCCGAAAATGACAAAAACCAGCTATTTCACTTACATCGTTGCAAGTGCCGTGAAGTTGCTGATTTTCTTCACTCGCTTGGTAACTCGTATAACTCCTTCAGACTACATGGTATTCTCGACTTCTATGGAAAGCCCTTGAGTCTAGAATCATTCATATAGATTGATATAATATTGAGCTTATAGTACACCCAAAATGACAAAAGACAGTGGTTGTTGGTTTGCAGCATGTGCCGCAAGTTGCCATTTTTCATGGCTTGCACTTGCATAACCTTCAATAGGACTCGTTATTTCGGGTATTTTCGATTCTATGGAAAGCTTCATTGAGTCTAGAATCTAACCATATGCTATTTTAATGGAATTCTGTGCCCACATCTTGTTTGAAATTGAATTGTTGTACCAAGTGTACTAATCGCTTGTTAAAGTTAATTGGAATATGGTAAGAAAGGATGTAGATATGAACAAGAAATAGCAATAGGCGTAGATTTGATATGTAAAGGAGTATAGATAAGAAAAGTACCTTAAGCAAGTATCAAAGGAAGAGTCTCTGTCTGCATTCCCACGGGAGATAGGGACGGTCTGATAAAGAACAAGAAAAATGTACAAGTATAGGAATGTATAGGTATAGTATCATAAGATATGATAGTCCGATAAAGCATATGAAGATATAAGTTAACAAGATATAAGATGTTACAAAAGAGATGACATGATATGAATATAAGAGTATATGATATGAATATATGATTGTCATACATAAACAAATAGATGGAATATGATAGGAACACATGAATGAGTAAAGATACATGATAGAAATATGTAAAGTACATGAATAGCTAAATCATGATAGAAACGCATAAAGGATATGATGCATAAATGATATAAAGGATATGAATGTGATAAAGATATATGGAATATATGAATAAGCAAGAGTGCATAGATGCATTCACATGATATATGATAGGGATTACATATATGATACGAAGACAAAACTAAATGATAGAAAAAGATATGAATATACGTATTGTAAAGAGATATGAGAACAAACAATACGGTTAAGAAATATGGCTAGTGCATATGTATGAAATAAATAATAGTGTATATCTCATCAACATACATGATAACAATAGTTATTCATGTAGATGGGATATGTACAGAAAGTCGTGGCCAAATGGATCATTCGCTGTAACCTCAGAGTGGATGACGCACGCTGCAGGGAAAAACAAGTATGTAGCATACCGATCAATCGCCCTGCTTGTCATTACAACACTCTTCGGGCTCTATATTGTCTGCATACTGATAACATCGCCTTCGGGCTCTTATATAGATGGTCATTGTCTGTTAATGATAACAGCATTTTGGACCCTTTTTTATAGGATGGTCATTGTCTCGCATTAAATGATAATAGCACCTTTCCTGCCCCATGGTTTCATTTATCCACTTCTAAGGTTTATGTGTGCATGAAACATAAAAAAATGACAGTATATGCACAGATTCGAAATGATAAAAGTACATTACATGATATGAGAAGCATAGCATTGCTATGTGATGACAAGTATACAAGTATACGAAATAAAGTGTCAATGACACGAAATGTATATGACAGATAAAGTATATGAAAAGCATATGAAAGTACAAAGATATGAAAATCATAGAAAGTATAGTATATGAAAAGTACAAGATGAAAATATAGGAAGTGGCCAATATGACAAAGACAAGATGAAATGAAAGTATATGTGACAAATATGTAAGTACATGAAATCACATTGTTAACAATGACAAACATGACGAGATTCCTCCCGAATTTGTCGTAATGTCAATCTCTATAGTCAAAGTGAATCATACCAAGAATGTGAAATCACATTGCTACACCTGGACGATCGCGACGGATCTCCGAACTGGCCGTGGAATGTCAATTCGTAGTCAAAGTGAATCATACGTTAATATAAATCACATTGTTATTGAATGAAAAACAAGACGAGGTTCCCTCTCGAATCTGTCGTGAATGCCAATTCTATAGTCAGAGTGAAAATGCAAATGCAAAGTATATGACAATGCAAGATCATATAAAAAAATATATGATAAAACAATATGTAAGAAATGAATAGTATAGCATGTGGCAGTCACTATGAAAGGAGACATGATATAAGTACAAGATACGAAATGATATATGTATAGTACATAAATGTAATAAGTCATGAACCGAAGATGAAAAGACTAGAAACTAGTAAAAGACATATGAAAGCATTTGAATAAGCTTATGATGATCAATGTTATCGGGTCGTCCATGTATATGTTTTCCCACTAAGCGTAGCTTTTAAGACGGGTTTTAATCCATGGTAAGGCCGTGTCGAGGCAAGAGGATGTGACATCCCACATCACAAAGACAGCCATCTCGTAGATAGGTATTTCACCGCACTGTCCCGCACCCGATTTTCATCGGGATGCAGTATATGTATAGTTTTGTAATAGTGAAATTATAATAGTACAAATAAAGGGGCTCAAGTATATGTGTATAGAATATAATGAATGCCACTATGGTGGTATGTATAATGTATATGTAAAAAAAATTTTGTTATTACAGAAATTGTGCATATGAATGAGAAAAAGGTACAAGTGTCGCCCGAGAAAGAAAAGGTCAAGAGTCCCAATTCCGAAGTGTGACACCCGCTTGACACCCCATCAAAGCCGGTCAGGGCGCTACACTTCCGCTAATCCATCGTCATGATACCAGGTGGAGTACAGATTTCTTATTTTCAATTCCTGGCATAAGTTTCGAGCAAACCCAGCTTTGTCATTAATCAGTCGTCATTTAATACGACATCCGATAAACGATAAACAATATTTTTCCCGCATAAACTAAGTAACATCCCCGTCTCATCGATGAGAGAAGGCCCTGATTCACCCATTTCGAAATAGCCGGCTGCCACCAACAATAATTTCTCTTTCTCGAAAGCCAAGGTGGGCGGGCGCCAGCTCAACTATATCAATTCCTTTATCGGGAAAAGAAACCAAGGGCTCGAGATGGAGATCGACTTTCAGACCGCGATTTCGTGGATGGGAGCTAGCCGTTGGCAACGGTCACATTTTTTGGTATAATCAGCAAATACAACCATGGCCTGGGCCAATAAGACTTTCGAGGTGGAGCCCCGGTGGTTCCAAAGTTCTACCGCTTGGATGGTTTCCACATGTTCCCTCATGCAGTTCGGCCAACACATAATGGCCATGTTCGGGCATCAAGCATTTATAATGGACCGCCCGGTGTGGATCTTGAACAATTGCCCATCAATCATGGTAACTCGAGTGGACGAATTCCTGTGGGCCTTATCCTTCTCATACTCAGTAAGTTCCCCGTCGATGTAAAGGTATTACTGGGTCCATCCACGGAGGAGTGACCCCCTACTCGCTCACTGAGGAGATAGAGGAAAACTGGGCTAGTAGTAGATGGGCAGAATATTATTTCATTTATTTGAAGAGGCGGCCACCACTCGGCCAAGGCATCTACTTTATCATCACGTCTCTACATAATCAGCTTTCAGACGAAACCCTGCCGCTGTTTTGCCTTGAGACATATTTTTGCCATTTGGGGTCTGGATTCAATTCTTGACTCTGCCCAATCCACTAATTGGGAGTCACTGACCTGGGAGCTTGTTGCGATACAATGTAGCTAGTTCAATCTCTGGCTAAGAGGGCTTCATATTCGATTCATTATTGTGAGGCGTTAAAGCCTGAACCAGATTGCTTGTTCAATTCTTTTCCCGATTGGTGATTTCACTCAGGTGCCACCCCCATTCCAGCTTCTGCCTTGACGCCCGGTCTACATTAGCGTCCACCAATCCAAGTTCTCGAGGTGCCAACTGGGATTTCACCATGAAGTTTAACACTCTCGTCCCTTTTTTTATAGCCTCGGGTTTGTAACTGATGTCGCACTCAAGAGGTCACCTCACCCAATCGGGCCATTCTACCGTAGAGGCTGCTTTGAGGAGTGTGCTCGAGAGAAGGCCTATGGTTTCACAATGGGGATGTGCTCGAGTCATGGGCTGAGCTTCTTACCAAGTATTCGAGGCTAAGGCCGCTTCGCTTCAAGGTGACTATACCGGGTTTCGGGCCAGTTTGGCTAGTGTGGATTTGCTAACGTAGAACACCGGCTTGCCTTCGTCATATTTTTTTAATAAGACTTATTGCTACCTCCAAACTCCGCTAAATATACAAAAAGGTTCCACTGCCCTGACTAGTAAGAACTGGGTGGTTTCGCTGGCACGTTTAGATGTGGGTGAAAGCCCAATCGCACTCTTCATTCCATCCAACCCGATTGCCTTCCTTAAGGGCAGCAAAAAATGGCTTTAGGTGGTCTGTGAACTGGGAAATAAAACCGCCTGGGGCCCACCCACGGCCGCCAGACTCTCTTTCTAAAGCTGGGGGAGTCGAGACTTAAAATGGGGCCAAGCCGAGAGGGGTCGGGCCTCTATTCCTCTTCCGAAATACTTCATGAACTTGTGAACCGCTTGCAATCGACCCCGCCGAATGCACACTTTGAAGGGCTTCGAAGCCTCATGTCATATGCCTGAGGAGCTCAAATGCCCGTCAGCGATGCAATGTGACCCAGCGCCCTCGACTTCACTAACATATCATCGATATACACTTCCATAGTTTTTGAGCAACGGCTCAAACATCCTTAGTTACTAGTCTTTGTTAGGTGGCTCCAAAAGATTCTTCAACCCAAATGGCATTACGCTAGCAAAGATCCCATGGGGGATGATAAAAGATGTTTTCTACATCGGGCCGGTGTAATGGGATCCGATGATACCCCGAAAATGCATCGGTGGAAGGACAACATGCCATGCCCTCGCGCGTCAATGATCTCGACGGCGTGGTAAAGGAAAATTGTCCTAGGACACGCTGGGCTATTAAGATCCGTATAATCTACATACTCCATTTGGCCCCTTCTTAGAACCACCACCACGCTGGCAAGCCATTCCTGCATTTGACTCTCCCTCGATAAACCTAACTTTCAAAAGATTATCCACCTCAGCCTAGATGATTTGGTGGCGGTCCGGGTGGGAGCGCCTTACTCTTTGCCTGACAGGTCTGGCGGATGAGACAACATTTAACATGTTAGAAGCATGCATAGGACTGATTCCTGTCATATCCGAATGGGTCCAGGCGAATACGCTACAGCAGTCAGAGTATGGTTATAATTGTGCCCTCCTTTGTCGAGGGAAATCAACAGTGCATTACCGTGCCCGGCAATGAGTATGGACTCCAAAGGATCTAATGCCAATTGTTCCTTGTCTTCCACAACGGCCCGTGCAACATCTAAGCATTACTATTCGAGGGTTAAATTTTCGGGGAAGTAGCCATCGAGGTTTCCATCTTTTCACGCTCCAAAGACCGATAGCCGGGTAAATGACCACGAGCAGCCTAATTGGCTACCCCGAGGTCAACCTGCCCGAATGGAGTCGATAACAATAGTTTGGTGGGATAGTCGAGGGATTGCTTTACAGCAGATGTAACAAGGCCCGACCCACGATAGCATCAGACGGCCCCAGTCCTCAACCACCGAAAAACAATACTTGTTATGCCACCGGACCCTTGACTCCGAAGAACAATATCACCCCACCACAGCAGGTGGTGGCCCCGTTGAACCTAAACAAACTCACAAATTAACTAAGACTCAAGCAGACTTTCTTATCCGCTAAAAGGCTAGGAAGACGCGAATAAATTAGCCATACGCCAAGAGTCAACAAGAACTTTATGTACATCAAAATTGTTAATACATAAAGTAAGTACAAGTGCATCATAATGAGGAGTGATGACCCTAGTCGGGTTTATAGGAGGAAAGGATATCGGTCGCCAATCTATTAATTGTCGAGTCGCTCCCGGTACCCGATGGTGTTTATTGTGGCTCGCCGAGGTCGCGTGGAGCATTTTTCTTCTCCGTCGTTTGGATTGGTATTACCACTACGCCTCCCAATATGAAGTTGATAGTGGGCCAAGGTTCAGATGGGTGTTCAGCACCTACAATTGCCCTGTCGACAACGGGGGTCTTTTCTGTTCCGGGGGTCGACTCCCGAATGTATCTTCTGAGGTGCCCAGCCTAGATCAATTTTTCTACCATAAACTTTGTGCTTGCGCCATGTTGGTTTCATGGTCGCGGGTCCCCTGCGGGTAATCGCACCTCGCTGGACCGATTGGCGCTTGTCCGATCTCATTCTCATCAGCGGGGGCCATTTAAAATCAAAGGTCCAGGATGAGGAGTGTGGAGCCTGGCCATATGGGATGTCGAGAAGCGGTGAACTGGGAGGATCCTCTTTTGTCCGACCGTTCGGGAGCTTTCCGACTTTGTTCCGCTCCTTTTGTCTGTGTGGGCCCTTAAGGGCTTTTCGCCAAGCTGGAGCGCTTATCATCGTCGTGAAGCTGCTCGATATTATCCCCAGCTGCGGAACTTTATCGTCACGATACGCCTTCCATTGTTACTGGAGGATCTAAGGATATAGATTGAAAGAAAGGGGTAGTAGGCCCGAAGCTTCTTCAAAAGTTCTGTAGGACTGTGTCCATGCTGTAAATATCAATTTGTTGGACGGCTTACCCAAATCTTGCAACCTTCCTGATGTATTCCTCTTCCCGCTGAGATGGCTCGAGTGAGCCGATGTTTCCTTCTCGTCGGACCCTAACATAAGTATCAGAATGAACGCCGCCTACGTCGTTAAATGAGCGATGATCCCCGGAGCTTATGGAACCAAAGCCGAGCGAGCCCTTTCAGATCGGGTCGGTAATACGTTGTAACAAGAGGTGGTCATTTCCTACGCTAAGAATCATCGCTTCGTTAAATGTAAAGATATGGTCGTGATAATGTAAGAGAGCCATCTACGGAAAATGATGGTGCATAACGGCCGCCGAGGGGGCTCAGAATCTCAGATACGCGGGCCTGGGTGAGGATGCGATATCCGCCCTCGACGCCAGAAAAGAAACCAAACGCGGCCAGGCTAAATTTTAATGGATGATGATGTATGAACTAAGGAGCTATGCCCTCGGGGCCGAATAGGCATATATTCTGGGGCGCCCGAATGGCTGATCCCTGTCAGGCTCTCAGACTCGATGGCACTCACACTCCGACAGAGATTGATTGGATCGACGAGGGGGCCTTGGCTTGATTCAAATTTCCAGATTGCTTCAGCGGTGAGCTGCAAAGAGCTTAGCTGCCTAAGATAGTTCATCTTCCGTCGGGGATCACTTTATCCTACGAGACGGGGCTCTTACCCCCATATTCGTCGAGCCGTGCACAATGAATGGGCCCTTTCTAGTTATCACCTTGCCTAGTCTCTGTGACAGTTCGCAAAGCCGCTCATTCTCCCGCTACAAACCCGCTCTCGCTTGCTCGTGAATTCACCCATCCGTCTCGCCCGTTCCTCCCGTCGCTCCATCTCGCGCCAAGAGAGAAATTGATCCTCGAGAGTTAGTTCACGGATTGCCAGCAATATGACAACCCACTGCTCTCAGCGGAATGGATCTGGAATTACCAAAGCTTCTGGGAATCGAGATCACTTCTTGATCGCGCATTCCAAGCTCTCGCGCATCGCCTGTTTATGATTTCTCGCTTGGCGCTTCCCATAGACAAAGTAAGCACCGTGGGACTCCCGAACTTTCAATCACCTGAATCATCACATGAACCAACTAGCGAATTTATTGCAAAACAAGCAAGAAAACGGCGGTGGTTTTCCCGCCGCCTCTCCGATGCTTAAGTTAGATTCGTCCCCCTCGAGAGTGAAAACGCTCTTTTTTTAAGTATGGAATCACGTACCTTTTTCTTCCGTTTTCCTCGCTTTTATCCCGGCGAAAGGCACGCTCGCCTCGGGGTCCGCTTGACTATCCGTCAACTCCGCACAAGGCTGATGTCGCGTTACCTAACGCCACTTCGTAAAATCGCGCAGACCTCCTTTATAATGTGGAGCTCTACCCAAATAAAACACCTACATGAAACCTTTCCCAAATGTAGCCCAATATACGCTTTATGATTTAAAACGGCCACTACCCATAAACAATACTCAATATACATGCCAACTATGAATCCAACTATATACCCAATAGTTACAAGAGTAACATGTTTTTATTTTATAGTTAATACATACATTAAACTTAAAAAGTTCTAATACATGTATACATCAAAGCCACAACCCGGATTTCTTCTAATCATCGGTCTCTAGGACGAGCCGTCACCTCACACACTCCATGTACCTGTAAAATAATATCCCTCGGTCAGGTGAGTTAATGCTCAAGAGGAATCGCCACGGCTACTTCACCACCTAAGTGCAAGGTGAATGTTCCAATGAAAACACATTCAAGCAAATGCATGATCCTTAATGGAATCGCCCATGACCAACTCGTGATCCCGAGTCCCCATCGACTCCTTCCACACCGCCTAAGCCCCGATGAAAATTATTATTTTGTTTGTTCGCGACAACCCTCCGATGTGTATATATCAATCAAATGTCCGACGATTGATATTACGGTTTGTGACCAATCGATGAATACCAATTGGGCCGTCCGACGATTGATATTTTTAATGGACTACCCTCTGATAATTAATATTTTAGACAACTCCGAACCGCTTTCTGTGACTCATCTAATGCACTCACTCCTATAACTTAACGTGTTCCAGCATATGGAATGCAGGCGCCGCCCAATACATACGCCTTCCAATCATATGCAAATATATATACATGAATATACTGCATAATTCACAAATCAATCATGTTATGTAATTATACATTTATCACATCAAAAATTAGCTCACTAAGCATCGATCAAACACGAGCAATCCAACTTGAATCACTCCGACCAAACACATTTTCACACAAAAATATATTTCTTGTGAACATTATTCCTGAATAGCAAACCCTCATACACCTCAAAATCTACACCCGTCTGTCACCCAGAACTCATTTCCCGCCACACTGTTCAACTAATGAGATTTAACACATAAACATACACCATGCCCGCACTTGCATACTGCCTTACTGCACCAGCTGGGATTTCAAAATTTCATATTAATTCGGTTCCAAGGTTTAGGACTGATCAAACGGTCCCTAACGGCCTCATTCGACTCAAACATCTGTGAAAGCACTTAAAACTGAATAAAACCCAAGTAGGAGGAAACCCCACCTCCTGAGCCTGGTCAAACTCACAAATTCAAGTGTCCACGCTGCAGAGTTCCGCAGAGCGCTTCTCCTTCTTGTCCTGAAGATCTGCCACGCGCTGATCGCCCACGATTTTGAGGTAGTCGCACCTTTCTACCCAAAGCTCATTTGCTTCGTGATCGTCGTTTCCAACACGTTATTTTTAATCAGAAAGAAAGAAAAACTATTCACTGGTCGTTTTTTGGTGCCATTAATTAAACTATAACAACATTATGTCCTCTCATTTCCAAGCTTTATGATTCACATCTCATCATCATCCAGTTTTCATCATTTGTATCATACCACTATGCGGCTATGAGTACTTATACGTGTGATCACGATTTTAAATTTGTTTGATTATCTCAACATGCCTGAACAAATAATTTCATCATTTTAATGCACAATGATTTGCCAGGCTGATTTCAATGGTGACGATCAACGGTAAAGATCCCCGCTTTCATTAATCCAGATTCAGAAT
This sequence comes from Tetrastigma voinierianum, assembly GCA_016808115.1. Lineage (NCBI taxonomy): Eukaryota > Viridiplantae > Streptophyta > Magnoliopsida > Vitales > Vitaceae > Tetrastigma > Tetrastigma voinierianum. The sequence goes on along the minus strand of JAEQBH010006932.1, from coordinate 144,015 downwards.
AAAATTCCATTTTGAATCAAATAATAAATTTTTAAATTCAAAAATGATGATTTTGTTTTCTTCCAATCAAATTCTCTAAGAGAGTCAAGATCCCATAAACTCTCCCATATGCTAGAAAGATTTCCTCCCAAACTGGTGGTGGTGGCAATTCCTTCTCAGCATATGACATGTTCTTCCTTGATAGTCACTGCTCACACTTTCCCGCCAAGAATGCTCAACACCCCAGTATGTTATATTGACCATACCTGTTCCAGTCTGAGAGGATCTTCTTAAGATGTTTGGTCCACACACACTTCAGTCTAAGAGCACACAATCCTTACTCTTGACTGGGATGGCATCAGATCCCACTGATAGAGAAATCATCAAACCCAGATTAGTCACTCATCCCATGTCCTAGCTGTCAGGCTCTACTGAAGGGAGCTTTCATTGGGTCTGGTCATGGTACCTGGTTAGAACCTGAGTTCGCATCAAACAGATGGAGTTAATAGCTATGAGAACATAGTCAACCTCAGCGGCGGTACAATCACTTCAGATACCCATCAAACTCTGCCATACAGAAAGCTGGTATACGTCGGTTACCAACATGTCATCAATCTGGTCAAATGCAACACTACTATATAATGAGTCAATAATCAGTTTCCTTATGAACGATTTAATCAAAGTGTCCAAAGATTTATAGAATGATTGATCACATTATCACAAAGATCCATCCAGCTACCAAATTCATTTAAAATGATTGAAAGAATGGATGAATTTGTTTAACTAATTTCCAAAAATCAACTGTAGGCTTATTTCAAGAATTACTGGTCAATGAGAATATCCTATAGAAAACCATCAATTTATTTAATTACCTCTTTACATATTTTTGTCAACTGACTCTTTCATGTTAAGAACACTGAGGTGGAAGCTCCATATGGTATTAGCGATGGAATAATTCACGGATTATCAGAATTTCCGTTCCTCATCATGTTGATCGTCAACACAATTCAACAAAGTCTTCTTTCCTTCCAGTCCTTAATGATTCAAACTCATATGGCGAACTTTCATGTGTTTCTAAAGTTTGTTCCAATTAATCTGTCACTTTATAGTCTTCTTCTTCACAGGCGAAAACTCAGAGTCAAGGTTGTCCTGTAGTGCCAACCAGGCTCTTTGATCTTCCAGCCTGCACTGTCTTTGCCTTACTGTCTTCGCTTGTGCCTAAAACTGGTGTATTCAGATGCCACACACCTGGCTACTTGATCTGTAATATAGTAGCCTATGCATCATGGTTCCGCCACACTGTGGTTTGAAGGTCTTAAGGATAATCGCATTGTTGGGTGGATCTCAAGAACCACAAAAGCACACGGGTTCACAATCTACGGCATCATACATGATTCAAATGACTTTTTTCGTATTCTTTCTATCTCATTATTTGTTATTACATCTGCATAAAAAAATACTAAGTAAAAAGAAAAAAAGAAAGAAAAGGAACACAAGAGTCTCCTTTTATTCTCAATATTTTCCTTCCCGTCTTCTTATTCTTAAGATTGTCCCCTTTGTATTTCTTGCCCATCGCCTTCCTTTTCAGATTTTTTTCATGTTGTTCGATTTGGACAATTATTCGGCTAACTTGACCAGCTCACTAGTTTAAATAAGAACAAACAAAGATATGTATTAGGAGTGGAAAAGGCAATATTGATTTTCATTATTAGCTAAAAAAAAAAGGCAACAATTGAGTGAAGAAAAAAGGAGTGTGAGTGAAACACATGAGGAAGTGTTGTGAGGCACTTTTTCTCTAATCACTGCCAAGTAAATGATCATCCAAATAGGGATAAATTTATCCATCAACTTTAGTAGAGGCGAGCACAACAACACCTTTGTAAGATTAAAGGTCCGTATGAACAAACACAGTAGGATCTGGATAGGAACAAAATGACGAGGCAATGCAAGAATGATTCCCAAAATCATAGACAAGAAGGCAAACCTCATAGTCATGAGCGCAAGAGGCTGAGAATTGGCCTGAGGATAAAAAGAGGATTTAAGTGGAGGCAAGGGGTAGATTTGCACCTCAAAGGGGGAAGGCATGGTCAAGGAGCAATGAAACCCAATAAGGTATGAAGAGTTTCTGGATAGAAATCTTTGCAGTATTAAGATGATAATCCCAATCTCTTTCATGAAATAACAATCCAGAAGCCTATCTTGAATGGGACAAAGGGAGAGTGTTTACTGTCTCACATCGGAGGAGAAGAAAGTCAAGCTGCAGCCATTGAATTCAGCCAACATACAACTATTTGGGTGGGACCAACTTGTGATGACACTGGAAGCAACCATGAACACCCCATCATGACATGGGACGATATTGTCAAGAATGAGGAAAGATTTGTCCCACACCATGTCATCATGAATGAATAACAAATTTACAGGGTCTCATTCAATATTCCAAGAGAGTGTGGTGAAGTAATAATACAAGTGAGATGGAGGTTGCAATGATATTCGGGCCAACATTGAAGAGGATCGTGAATCCTCACCGCGGCATAATTTTTAATGGCTCTCAAACTTAATATTTAAATATTGTTGAGTTACAACACTATGTATAGATGGAGGATTTGTTGCATATGACACTCAAGGTGAAGCGTCGGCTGCGAAGGAAGGGTAGCCAACCAAACACCAACTTTAGGCATAGTTCTTCATGGAAGCCAAATCGAGTGGACGACAGAATGCTTCCAAGCCAAAGATGAAACCATGATAGAGAACACTACAATAGCCTTCCAAAAAAGGTAATTCCGAGACCCAACAACGTAATAGAGATATTAATTGCTTTAAGTGTCATGCAAGATGAGACATATCTTCCAATTTCAAACAAGAACCATATGATGCTGGAGAGAAACTATGAATTTATAATAAAGAGAGTTGAGCCTTATGGCACCACTGATGATACTAGCACGCCTATGATTTGGAGTATCCCATGGAAGGAGAAGTATCAGACAAGGCGTGTCTTGAACACTCCAAGTCTAGCGAGGAAGACATTGAAACAACGTGAGAACATCTTCCATACCTCCTACCACATTCAAAATAAGATGTGTAGTTTAATTTATCAATATGAAGTCAGGCTAATGTTAGTGTCTTATTAGTTGAGAAGTCAATTGGCTTCAAATAATTTAAAACACCCTAGACCTTATGAGTTGCAGTGGTTGAACGATAGTGGGGAAGTGAGGGTGCAAATGCAAGTGTTAGTATCTTTCTTCATAGGGAAGTATCATGATGAGGTTCTATGTGATCCATAACTGTTTCAAGAATCGCTTTAGTTTCACTATGAACAAATAAGCTTGTAACTTTGTACCATTGACATCAAAGCAAGTATATGAATATCAAGTGAGGTTAAAACAAGAGGGATTAAAAAACGAAGAAAAATGAGAAGAAAAGAGGGAAAAAAGGAAAAGAACAGAGAATGAGAGAGACTGAGAAAAGGAGAGGAATTGAGAGAAAAAAAAAATCAAACAATGGACAAAGAAAATGAGAGGAAAACAAAAGAAATGAGTTTATATGCAAAAAGGAAGAGACCAAGAGTGTCTTTTATTCTAACAGTTTATGTTTTGTACCAGACAAGGAGGCACTTTAACCTTAATGATCTCGACTCTTCTTCGCTTAGTGTCAGTTCCTTCAGGTTACAAGAATTTGAGGATGTATTCCCGAAGGATGGTCCTAGTAGTTGGCCACCCTTTAGGGGCATTAACAATGTGATCGACTTTTATCCCTGGCTACACCTAACCGACCAACTTTATGTGGACTAATCATGAGGAGACAAAGTGAGTTTCAATGCCAGTCGAAGAATTGATGGCTAAAGGACATGCGAGAGAGAGCCTTAGTCCATGTGTTGTACCAGTCTTGCTTGTACCTAAGAAAGATGGTTCGTGCAGGATGTGTGTTGATTGTCGCGCCATCAACAACATTACAGTTCTGATTCAATGACAAATCTTTTCGAGGAAGGAGGGAATGATGAGAACATAGGCCAAACCTGTAGGTGAAGAATCACCTTAAATGCCACTAGCCTTATTACAAGAGCAAGGCTCCAAGAAGTTTCGAGAGAACAAATGAGCTCATGAAGGAGTTCACTTGGGCCAACCCAACATCACAAGAAGAGTTCGGGCCAGCCAAGCCTCGAGGAACAGTCACACCAAATAAGCCCAAAGACATAAATGATCATCAAGGGCTATCGATGGTGATCATGCACACAAATTTGTAATTAAAAGTGAAAAAGAAGCAAGGAAATTCGTGTTTCATCAATTATGCCTCAATCGTGAGGCTTATTTGGGCACCCGCTTTTGTCAAGGCTTGATAACTATCCATTATGGAGCAAATCATCAACTATCAATTTGGTCTCTTTTATGGTTGTTTTTTGTCAAATTGATATCTTTTATGGTTAAGAATATCAAGGGTAAGTTTCTAATATTGATAAGGTACAGGTGAAAGTGTGTGTGTGTGTGGCAAGTGTGCAGGCACACAAGAGAGAGCATTCCATGTTGGTTAGGTAATTTTCCACTTCACCAGTAAAGTTGAATTGTCAATGCTGAAATTCAGCAAAGTTTTTCCTTTCTTTCTTAGTCCTGTGCTATCTCAAACTCTATATAAAGACCTTGATTAAGATTTCAAAAACTTGAATGAATTCAATACTCTTTGTGAGGTTTTTCTTTCTCTTTCTGCTCTAGAGAACTTTGAGCCTATCAAGGTTAACTCAGAAAAGCAAACCTACGCCTTGGATTCTTCCATGGTCAAGGGACTATTCTGTCTCTTTTACTTTGTTCTTACATCTTTTTGTTGCCTATAACCAAGGGTACATGGATGCTACATTACCCTTACAGCTCTGAGCCGTGAAAAGACGTTTCCGTATCAATTTAACCTTCTCTGATGTGTCCCTAATCAAGTTCGGACTAGTAGAGGTTCTCTCTCCCACCTTCGTCCAACAGACTAGAGATCGACAAGGCCTCCCATATAGTGCCTCATAGGGTGCCATCTGTATGCTCGCCTGATAACTATTGTTGTAGGCAAATTCCACTAAGGGTAAATGTTCTTCCCAAATGCCTAATTCGAGGATCAAGGACGATGCCCGTAAATATGTCCCCAAATTTGATGGTCCTCTTCGACCGATCAGTCTGGTCTGGGACAAAGCAAAGGCTCATCATCAATTGTGTCCCCATGACTTGCTAGAAACTTTTCCAAAAATGAGTCGTAAACCTGGGATCCCGATCCAATACTATAGATACCGGTACTCCATGTAACCGAACAATCTCTTCGTATGTACAACCTGCAGAATTTCTCTAGAGTGAAGGCCATTTTGTAACACTTCAAATTATACCATAATAATTTTATGACATATTTAGGGTATAATTGAAGTCAAATTTGAATTTTTCAGAAATTTAATAGTTAAGTGTGAAAAATGATATAACCAAAATTATTAAAGAAGTCAAAAGGCTAATTGTAATTTGTCAATTTGACGTTTTATGGGACATTAAGTTAAAAGGTTATATGTTATTGTAGAATTTGGATAAGTTGATTTTCAAATTGAATAAAGAGGGAGGACTAAATAGCAAAGGGAAAACTTTGAGCCAAATTACATAAAGACAATAACTTGTCTTGTAGAAAAAATAAATTCACCATTTTTAGGGCTTAGAAGTTTTGGCATCCGGTTTGGGAGAATAACCAATTTTTGCTTGGAACTCTACTTGTTCATGTATAGAAGAGAACTAGAAGAGAAGAAAAGGAAGAAAATAGAAGTGGTCTCAAGCTTTCAAGATACCCATAGCTTTTACGTGATCGTGTTTCTTGTGGATATGCACAAGAAGTGCAATTGCGTAATCGTGCAAGTATACGTCATTGCAATCACGTGTACCTAAGTAAAAATATCAATCCATAGGGAAAACCTTAACCGTAGTATGCTAAGCACTAAAATTATAATACTTCTTTAATATTCAAACTAGCAATCGTGATGGCTAAGTGGATATAAACGCAGATTAAATTACTACTAATGTAACTGTGTGCTTCAAACGTAAGAATGATCAAAAGGGTGCAAAGAGGTTAGGGTGTTGGAGTTGTTGGACAGTCCTACTATGTAATGCTGCGGTGCTATTCCATTATCTAGTATACATGTTCTCCAAGGCGACTCTTATCTATTGTAATTAAAGTCTTTTTCAAGGTCATTTAACCTCCCTTTATCACTAGGTTTCTTGCTCCTTGGCTCAACCCCAAGCATTAAAGGTGCATGGAATGCAAAGAACTCTCAAGCCTTCTAATTATTGATAATCCTATATTACCAAGTTTATTAGATTAACCCAACTATGTTCCACTCTTCATTCACTTTCGCACCTTACAAAGAACCACTCATATTAAGATTGATCATAAATTAATATGTCGACAACCAAGCATGAGTTAATGATAAAACAAATATATATAAGATAATGGAATTGTGAAAGGTTAACACTTTAACATAGTATTCATGTCCAAATCACTACCAACACCCTAAACCACGAAATTAGAACCTCATGATGTTATGTTCCATTACAAAAGAAAAGCAAGTCTTAATAATAAGGATAGAGAACACTTCAAAGATCGAAGGAATGCCGATCTCCAGGATTCTTCAAGTCTCTCTCTCTAAGATCAGCCTTCAAGTTCCTTTCCTCTGTTCCAAATCCAAGTTCCTCAAACCCTAGCACTGCAAAGGTTTTTCGAACCCCCAAAATTGAATTCTCCACGTTCCTTTTATAGCTTCTTCACGAGATAAGGTTTGTTAAGTCTTTCCAGCAATGTTGCGACGTTGGGGCATTGTGACGTTGGGCTGATTTTTGCACCAATCTTCTCCAGATCTACAAGGCTCCATTTCCAGCATTTTTTAGTATTTTTCCCATAAAACCTCAATAAAACTAAATATTAAAAGTAATCAAAATAAGGTCATATATATGAAATCGATCCCAATCTCGTTAAATCCCTAGTTTATAATGAGTGTTTAGGCACTCATCACACCCTCAGCTTAGCTTCTTGTCCCCTGCCAAGAAATAGACTCACTGTGACACACAAGAAAATAACATACTAAACTCAACGATACGAGGGTGATGCACATGTTACCAAAAGGAAGGATCAAAATGAACCAAACTCACAAATCTTGCCCTTTGTTTCTAATTTCAAAGGATCCTTAAGGTTGTTCGACTTTCGAAAGAATTCAGCTAAACATGGTTCGGTCGACAAGTGACTCACCTCTTAGGTTTTCAATGGCCTTTCCCAAGAAGTCTATGTGCATTGGATGCATGATCTCTAGCATATAACTCGGTTCCAGGACCCCCAAACTTGAATTCAACTTACTTATTTGGGAGAGTCTAACTACGAAATGATAAGAACACACCATTTTTATTCATACTACCCTACCTACTCATGAACGAATTCCTAGTGCCCGTAGTTTTAGCTGAAGCTCCTCGTAGGATTCGTTGGTAACTCCCCACCCCGGGCCAAGCAAAGTACCAGCATTCACCCTCGAACTTCCCCCCAAACACTCACCCAAACCTAAGGGCCCTAGGCTACTTCCATCCTCTATCCCATGTAACGGCAAAGGAACAATGGCTCCCGCCGCTTGGCTTAGGCACAGGGCTCTCAAAGCCTCGAACCCGTGCCTGGATTCGACTTCAGAAGATCTCACTTATTCTATTCACACTTTCTTTTTTATTTTTCTCTTTTCTCTTTTCTCTCTTCTTTTTTTTTTTTTTTTTATGATGGGGCTCGATGGCAATCCTCTTTTTCTCCGATGTCCCATCACTTGGGTGTTTAGAAACGCCTAGCGTCTGGCTGAACGTTAAGTGAGCCGAGTCCGTAACCTAGCATACCCTCGGAGATCACATGTATGAGTGTGTGGTAGACTAATCTGGAATTGGTTTCTTGAACACCAAGGTGGTGACTCACTATGTCATCCCTACCTATCCAAGCAATTAATTCTCGAGCATCTAACAACCTAAGGATCCTTTCTTGTTACATGCACTATGTGTTTCGAAAATTTGGAGGGGTCAAAAAGATCATTGATTGACAATCATGGCATCACTCACACATACTTCCTAACACGACCCTAAAACATGATATTAAACTGAGACGTCCTAACACACAAACTTAAACGAAAACTGTGAAAGTACGAATATAAACATAAACATATCCTAAACAATGAACATAAACATAAACATATATAAGCAATGAACATAAACATAAACATAAACATATCCTAAACAACGAAAGTAAATGATGCCAACCCGACCACCCACAGCCCCCCACCAAACAAGAACGGACAATGTCCACATTGGCAAGAAAATAAAAGAAGGATGGGAACTTCCTCGCGATCCGTGTGGATCACCGCAAAGGCAAAAGTGCGGCAAATGGAATAAGCAAGTAGCCGGGCAAGTCATGCCGGGATGACCTGCTAGTTGTAGAGGATTGTGCTCATGTCGGCCCGGAGTGCATCCATGTCCTAGCTCATGGTGACCCGATGCTCTTGGGTCTCATCCCAAAACTCATCAAATCGGTAGCTGGTGGTCCCTGAACTCATCCGCGTAGAAGGACTGGGGACATCCGGCTAGGCGAGAGATGGTGGAGGGGGTGGATGGGAGGTGGATGGTTGGCCAGCCTCACCTAGGGTCTCCTCACGCATGCCAAACAAAGTTTGGTATGCTGTCAACTCCTTCTCATCCGAAGGTTCATGAGCCGAGTCATAAACCGCCTGATCAGAACTCGCATCTCCTTCTTCTTAACTAATGGCGGTCTTTAATGGATGGATCCAGCCTCATTATCCCTCTAGCTGGCACCCCCGCATTTCGCACTCCGCCATAGATGAGAAAGGGGTGCCCGAGGTTCATTTTGGTGTCCCATTTATAGAGGATGGCGTCCTCTATGACCTAACCGACATCAAACGGGATGTCCTGAATGATGGCGAAATTGAGCAATGCCAGTTTCGTCGTCACCTCGCAAACATTCGTCGTTGGAATGAGGCAAAATGTGATAAAATGGTGCCACACCTTAGGTATATAGGCCAAGTGTTTGGCCTTGGCAGTACCTGCCCCTCATTGTTTAATTTCCACTCGCCCGCCCGTTTGTGGCATCCTAAGGACTTCCGGGTAGTTAGGCTGTGAAGCCGATCATAGGGCCTCAGGTTACCGTGCTCAAGGTTGAGACATGCATTGGATAGACTTCGCATTGAAGTCTACAAACACCCTACGGACAAGGACCTTCTTAAGCACATGAGCTTCTAGGTTGGCATATAATTCCCAAGACAACCATCGTGGCAACCGGCTCCCGAGGGTCGGGTACAATGCAATCCACCCTTCCTAGCTATGGATTTGCGAAAAAATCGCTGGGATGTTGGAACCTTCCTTAATGAAGGAGCGATTAGCGCGAGATGAGGCCGAACTTTAGCCTTGCTCTACTGGCTAAATTTATCATGATCATAGTCGAGGGTTCTTCATCGCCCGCTACTTTTCGAGCTCATTTTTTCTTCGCTTGACATCGGGATTAACGCTGTGGTCATTGTTGGATGAACTTGAAGGCGAAAGTATGCTTTAGTAGGCTTCCACACCCCTATTAGGATTTCACTCTACCAAAATACCCAAAGGAATCACCCAAAACTCACTCAGGCCAACTAACAAACACTTAGCGGGCACTAAGCGGATGGTGGTCTTGATGGAAGACGAATAGGGCTAGAACCCCCAACCAACCCTACAGTACCTTCTTGGACATAAAAAACCCAGAAACAGAGGCAGTAGGACGAGATCGAGACCTGAACTGAGCCAAAAAATCAGCCTGAAAAAAAGGTCTTCAAATGATGGTAGACTTAGGGTTTGCAGAGCTAGGATGTGCCTAGGGCTTTAGAGGTCGCTAGTGGATGGCTCCTGATGTGAGCTTTTTGTGTAGCTTTGGACGGATTTGGCCGAGTACCGCAAAAATCGAGAGCACATTAGGGTTTTCAAAGTGACGGAGGTGAGATTATGAACGCTTCTATTCATAAAAACAGGGCAACGTTGCGACATCCAGGCCAATGTCGCGACATTCCAGAGAATATTATTTCAAATGTCGCGACATTGCAGAGAGGCTTACTTTTAAACGCCGGCATTTCTCCCCGAGATGTCGCCTTTCCACGTCGCGACATTGAGTCCGAACATCGCAACGTTCCCAAGAGGTATATTTTCAACGTCGCGACGTTGAGTCCAACGTCGTGATGTTCCTGAGATGCTTTCTTTTCCACATCGCGACATTATCCGAACGCCGTGGACATTCCCCGGAGAGGTAAGAGCTAACGCCGCGACATTGAGTCCAATAGTCGTGACGCTCCCAAGACCATCAACTGGAAATTTTTTTACAAAATTCTTCGAGTGTAGAAACCCTACATTTAATACCACCCTAAGCTCGCACAAAGCTTTCCATGCTATCTCTTTAGCCGCAACTTTTAACATCGAAACACCGTAACAAATACACCAAAATTTAAACAAGAAAAATCAAACTAGCAAACTAAACAAGAAAACCGATGACCAAATAATTTAAAGGCATGGGTTGCTCCTGGCACCTTTTTACACTCGTCATGAGTCTGACCAAGCTGTGTCTCCCTAACTAGTGCCCAACCACAGAAAACTTCTTGCCAACAAAAATTGCGTGATCCAGAGCATTGCTTATGTTGGCTTCAAACTTGTGGTGGACTTGTGCTTCTTGAATTGACTGCCTAGATAAATCTTCACTCGCTGCCCATTCACCTTAAATCGACCTCTCTCAGGATGCATTAGCAAACGGCCTAAACCATCTTGACCTGAGTTTTCCAGAACAATTTCACCTGAATGAACAATACTTGTCTCTTGCCAGCCACAGGCATTAGAGCTTGTCATGCCACGCCTTGGTCTTCTCCTTATAGACCCTTGAACTGTCATATGCATTTTGTCTAAGTTCATCAGCTTCATTCAATCGAGCATCCTCTTTCCTGCCATTTAAGACCTCATGTTCAACATCTAGTTGCCTAGTATGCTTTGTGCTCTAGTTCTATAGGTATTTACATTTTTACCGGTACGATCTTCTATACAAGACACTCTATGGGTCTTGAAAGTCAAAGTTCTGTGGTTTCATATAAACTATAATCAATTTTGTTCTACTTTTCCCTGCTAACACATAACTCACTTTCTGTGATTTTCTGATTCCTATTCGACACCTCAGCTTACCTATTGCTTAAGGGGTGGTATGGAAGTGACAACCGATGCTTCACCTCATATTTGGCCAACAGCGATGCAAACAACTTGTTACATAAATTGGAGCCTTCATCTAATTACATCGCGAAGAGTCCCGCATCTTGCAGCGCGATGTTACCCCGATGAAACGCAAGATCACTTTAGCATCACGTTAATGGCCTGAATGGCTTCACCACTTCGGACGTGTAATCACCGCTAAAGTATATACTTGTTCATAGGACGACGGTAAACGACCTTACAAAGTCACGCCCCGTACATCAAAAAAGCTCTACCTCTAGAATATTCAAGCCAATGGCATTTCATTTCGTCAGCTCACTTTTCCTATCTTTTCATATCATCATGTGACTTTTGCAAACAAGTGTGCATCTTTGAATATAAATGGCCAATAAAAGCCCGATTGCAGTACCTTGGCCTTTGTTCTCTGTCCATTGAAATGACCCCCACACTCTAAAGAGTGGCAATGCTTCAGTATCTCACTCACTTCACTTTCCGACACACACCTTCTCGAATAACTGGACGACACACTTCAAAGAGGATCGACTTCCTAGAAATACCGCTTACTCTCGCAGAGCAACCCTCTTCTTGCTGAAACGTGAGTCGTGGTCAACACTGTAGAAAGTGATAATTGCTATGCTCTGCGAAACCATGGGGATGTTTCATCATTTGACAAAGCTAGTATCGCCTCATCTATGAACGGTCATCAATCCGCGAATGATGTTTTCGTGACTGCTTTCAGCATTTGGCTTCCTGGACAAGATGATCGGGCTACCATATTTTAAACCCTTCTTATCTTTGATCTCCACATCAAATTCTTACAATAGAGCACTCCAATCGAATAAGTCTAGGTTTCACGTTTTCTTAGTCATCAAGATACGATCATGATCGATCATGAACACACACTTTGTTCTATTAACTGACCTTTATTAAAACACAACAATAATGAATTTTCTGCTAATAACGAAACACCATTCAACGTTTCATCTATTAATATGGTATAATGTTTCATCTAACTACCTTTAACTATAACTTCATCATTCGTTAAGTTCAAATAAGGTCTTAAATCTAGATAACTACTATAGGGTCGAGGTCAACTTCTTTTTCAGCAACCCCAGCATCATGGCTCATTTAACTCCTTCAAACAGTAACACCCCGCATAAGAAGATTAGACAAAGGTTTCGAAACTTTGGATAAATCTTGGATGAACCGCCTATAAAACCTCAGGTGGCTATGAAACTACGTACCCTTTACTAATGTGGAGGGGGGTGCCTTCATGATTCCTTAATCTTTGTCGCCAACCTCACTCTTCGATGATGTTATTTTCAACAAGACGTTTTCTCACCATAAAGTGGCACTTTTCCCAATTTAAAACTAAATTGGTTTCCATACCTGCAATTAATCACAAACATGGAGGCAATCATCAAATGTAAACCCAATCACTGAGAAATCATCCATGAAGACTTCAATGGATTTTTTGACCATGTCCAAAAATATTGCCATTATACATCTCTGAAAGGTTCCTGGAGTGTTACATAGCCTAAATAGAATTTCGGAAAGCGAAAGTGTCATAAGGGCATGTGAAGATGGTCTTCTCCTAATCTTTCGGAGCAATGGTGATCTGATTTTATCCCGAGTATCCATCCAGAAAGCAAAAGTACTCATTCCCCACAAGTCGATCTAACATCTAATCAATAAATGGAAGTGGAAAATGGTCCTTTTTGGTCACTTTGTTCGCCTCCTAGAGTCAATACACCTTCCATCCTCAGAATCGTTTCCGTCGAGAGCAGCTTAATTTTTCTCATTTATTATCACCTATAGTTCTCCTTTCGGGTACCACCTGAACAAGGGTCACCTACAGAACTGCCAAAGGATGGGAAGACACATCCCATTCAACCATTTAAGTACCTCTATCAACTACTCCTTTCATTGAAGGATTTAAGCGCCTCAGCATCCACCGTCTACTATCTTCCTCCAATAATATCTTGTGCATACACATAGATGGCCTGATCCCCTTTATATCAGCTAGGGACCATCCAATCGCTTCCTTATGCTCCTTAAGGATATGCAACAATTTCTCCTCCTCCATGTTAGAGAGGAGATGAAACAGAGAACCATAGTATAGATTCCTCCCCAAGATAAGCCGTGACTTCAAAATGATTAAAGTTACTTCTTCCACAATAGGGGGTTTCAATAGAGGGAGTCAACCCATTGGCTAGCTCCCAAAGATTCAAAGTATTCTATTTGTTTCTAAAGAATCCATCCATTTTACGTACTCATGAACTGTCTCATCTTCACAAGAGGAAGGGTCATCATGAGTCATGATAGTCTCCAATGGTTCTAAAGGAACCAATTGGCTAGACACTATAGCCTCTAGCATATCCACTCCGGCTAAATCACAGATCATGGATGCTTTTTATGGCATTGAAAACATTGAATGTCACTTCCTCTTCAACTCTCAACCTGATGTTCACCTTGCACGTCAATCATTGCCCTTCCTGGCTAAGAATGGTCAGCTCAAGGATTATTTGGATTTTGATTACCAAAAGTGCTACTTTGAACTCTATTTAAGATAGGTTCTGAAGTACTTTTGTGGCAATGCTATAATCATATTATTAAGCCGATTGACACGTATAGGTCCCTTTTGGTACTACGATTGTATTTAGTAATGGGCTATGGTAGTTTTTGCGTGTTTCATAACCTATTCTATCATATCAAGCTTTAGCATATCGGTCGAGTCAATTATACGGAGTCTAACGTTTTATCTTCACCACATCGGTACGTAATAAGAAACCATGCGTAAGGAAGCAGGAGCAAGCAGGGAATCGTGGATACTTGTAGTTATGTCTAAATTTCGCTTAGAATAGCGAAATTTTCGCAATAGTGAAATTCGTAAGAATAGCTACCCTCGCAAGAATAATAAATTCTGCTATGAATTGAAATTCTCACAGAGGTTAGCTAATACTATTATTAGCTAAATTCCTTCACCGTGAGCAAAATGTTCTACTTCCTCTGGGTACAAACGACCCCGCTTGGTTTTTTCCATCTCTACCTCAATCGTAATTATACTATTTGAGATAGATTGGTATTTTCACCTTTTTGTAAGGCTATATGTCATTTTATGGAATAACAACTTTAACTTTTCATTGAAGGCATTTCCATTATGGGCCCCTGCTTGCCCTCTACTACCTCTCTCTCTCTCCTTTCTCTCACTTTCTAGTAAAATCAAACACACCCTTGAGATGACAAACTCAAAGTGACACTCGCTAAAGCCTCTAAACCTTGAAGATGTAGGGCTGCTAGGTTGGTTGATGAGGCTCAGTGATCCTCCGTTTTTCACATGCACTGGTATTTATGTTTCCAAACTTTCAAAACCAGTTTAAAAGCTTACTGATGTACTTTCTTCACAATACTGCAAGCTTTAGTGGTTCAAAGGTATCTTTAATGTTAGATAAGACCGACATCCATTAGTTGTCACTAGTGAGCCACCTGGTAGGTTAAAGTAGATTTTTAAACTACGGAACATTAAATGCCTGCAAATGCTATGTTTCAAAGATGAATGGTACTATGGGTTGGTTTTTAAAGTTAAACAAAGATCCGGTTTTGGAAATGACTATAGGTCATTTACCCTAATGCGAGGAAATAACCCGAGGACACCTTTGCAACCATATCATACCAAACTAGTGGCCCAAAAACTTCAAGGTCTTCTTTTTACATTTTAATTCGAATTACCTTCGCTAATGATAGTGGACAACATCCACCGGTTAGATAACCGAATCCAAACAAAAGCCTCACCATTTTGAATCATTATACAAATCATTTGTAAGACGAAAACTCATCCCAATGTTCGATCTTAGAGCCACTATGTCAGAGGTTCTACCACGGCAAGAGAGGAATTTAGGTATAAATTTTGTCGAGTCCCAAGACCCCACTGTAAGAACTGACCCTTTATCTTCTTGCATGTCTAGAATGATGAAATCAAGCAGAAAGATAAATTCAGTTCACTTTGACTAACACATCCTCTATGATGCCACCACGCGATGAGTTAGCAGACCCCATTCGCTTAATCGCAAAGTGACTATCGTCGACGCGCTTCCACTCACAGTTTCTAAAGATCGACCACTGATAAGATTAATGCTCGTACCTAGATCACACAGGGCTCTTTCAAAAACTGCATTCCCAACAGCACATGGATTGTGAAGCTTACCTCGGATCTTTCAACTTAGGGGGAAACTTCTGTTGCAATATAGCACTACATTCTCCGACAGTTTACGCCTCATAATCTCCCAACTTCCTTTTCTTGGACAAGACGTCCTTCATAAATTTCACATATCCCGGCATTTGCTCAAGTGCTTCAGCAAATGGGATGTTGATGTGAAGCTTTTTGAAGATATCCATGAACCTGCCAAACTACTTATCCAATATGTTCTTTCTCAGTCACTGCGGATACGGGATAATAGGCTTCTCATCATACATAGGTTTCTGAGCTTCAACTTTCTTTTGTGTGTCTGAGACTGGTTTCTTTACTAACTTTTCAAAATCTTCAACCAATTCCCAGACTACTTTCCCTTACTCCCAATGTGGTTTCTCATTCTCTTCAGCCTCAACCGACTATTCCAGAGTCTTTACCACTCTAAGGGTTATAGCTTGCAAAGGTTTCATTTCCTTCTCTCCTTAGGTTGACCTCTAAAGTACTAGGTAGATTTTCGTGTTGCCTCTCGCTCAATAACGACGCCATTTGGCCCATTTAGACCTCCAAATTTCGGAGCTGAGTTGCTTGATTGTTCAGTGACGTCCTAGTCTCAATCTCAAACTTATCATGTGACTTCATCATATTCATATGCATATCAGCTAACTGTTCCATTTTCAGATCTAGACTCGACTTCTTCTCTTGAGGTGGTTGGAGAGGTTTTGCTTGCTCCATAGGATTACCCGCATTTTGATTTTTCCATGAAAAGTTAGGATAGTTCTTCTACCCCGGATTGTAACTTTGACCATATGGGTTGAAGTTCTGATTTTGAGGGAACTTCGCCATATATTGAGCTTGTTCAACAGTCAAATCTCCCATGGTATTCATCATTAGGCACTAAGAGGTGATATGAGGTCCATGACATTGCTTGCCTGCAAGTGAGCTTTCTTCAACTTTATGCACAAATAATTGAGAACCTAGTTGTTGAGAAGCTTGTATTTGCTTTGAGAGTGTAGACACTTAAGCAAATAAGTTTGTGAACATGTCTAAGTCAAACACCCCAGCTGGTTTCTTCGGTGCTACTCTCTCAACTAGCCATTAACAATCATTCAAGGCTATGTTCTCAAGAATTTGATAAGCTTCCACTTCATTCTTCCCCATAATCGCTCCTCCAGTAAAAGCATCAATAAGAGTCCTAGTGGGACGACTCAAACCATTGTAGAAATGATGGACTTGCATCCATTTGGTGAAACTATGGGTTAGGGCATTTTCAATGAATCTTTAATCTTCCCACGCTCATGTAATGACTCTCCCCATTGATAAAAGCTAATGATGTCAATTCAATTTTGCCGCTTTTGGTCAGGAAAAAATCTAGCCAGGAAATTTGTTCAATAAGCTTCATCCCACATGATGTTATTGAATCGATGGTTCTTTAAATGAGCCAATGCTCGCTTTCCCTTCAATGAGAATGGAACAATCTAAAGCCAATAGCATCATCGCCACCCCATTATATTTCACCGTATCACACACACCTCTAAAAAAATTTAGGATATGAGCATTCGAACTCATGTAGCAGCTCATGGAACCTAATTTTGCAAGAATCGGAGAGCGATGGACTCAGCTCAAGTTGTTCGCGGTGGCTGTTACCTCCTAATCACAAGTGGAGAATCCGTGATACGGATCTAATATAATTTGGCTAGGTAACATAGTATCTATGTTTACGTGATATGGATGTATACACCCCCTCTAGTCGAACCAACATCGCTGCCTCTCTATTTTCTTCCACGGTCCCAGGGTAGTTGTTCCATTCTAGCTGCTTCGTCCCGGTTCTTTCAAAGCTCTCTCGATTTCAAGATCCAAAGGAATAAGTATTTTCAGCAGCCCAAATAAGATGCAACCTTAACGACAAAAAGTTCTTCACAAAAAAAGAAAAATAAAGTATCAAAATTAAATCAAAACAAATTTGAAGTACCAAAAGCAAAAACATTGGTATCGATATTATATAAACAACACGATTAAATAGAAAATCTTCAAGAATGGCGCTAAAACTTGATAGGCGTTTACGTGATTGTGTTTTTGTGGATATGCAATAAGAAGTGCAAATTGCCTAATCGTGCAAGTATACGCTTGTCAAGTAATAAAGTGTACCTAAGTACGAATATCGATCCATAGGGAAAACCTTAATCGAAGGCGCTAATCACCAAATTACAATACATTTATCCACCAGCGCCCGCGATGCCATGGAAAGCAACGTAAATTAAATTACTACTAATGTAACTCGTGCTTCGCACGGGGCAGAATGATCAAAAGGATGCAAAGAGGCAAAGTGTCGGGTTGTTGACAATCTTACTATGTAATGCTGCTGCCTATTCCATTATCTAGCATACATGCCCTCCAATGCGCTTCTTATTCATTGTAATTGAAGCCTTCATACTATTAATCTCTTTATCACTTCAGTTTTTGCTCCTCGGCTCAACCCTAAGCATTAAAGGCAGAATGAGCCAAAGAACTCTCTGCCTTCTAATTATTGATAATCCTATATTACCAAGTTTATTAGGTTAACCCAACTATATCTAATTCTTCATTCACTTCTCAGACCTTACAAAGAACTACTCACATATTAAGATTGATAAGAAATTAATATGTTGATTTCAACCAAGCATGAGTTAATGATAAAACAAATATATATAAGATAATGGAATTATGAAATATTAACACTTTAACATAGTATTCAAGTGTCCAAAATTAATACCAACACCCTAAACCACAAAATTAAAACCTCACGTGGGCTCTATCTCCATTACAAAGAGTTATGTGTCTGAATATCAGAACACAGAAACTAAAGATCTAAGGAATGCCTAGCCTGATTCCCAAGTCTCTCAAGACTGCCTTCAAGTTCCTTTCCTCTGTTCCAAATCTAAGTTTCTCAAACCCTAGCACTCGGCAAAGTCCTGCTTTCAAACCCCAAAATCTTGGATTCTCCCCATCTCCTTATAGCATCTTCTACGAGATAAGGTTTGTTAAGTCTTTCCTAACGCCACGACATTAGGCATCGCGACGCTACGCCTGATTTAATCAAATCTTCTCCAAGACTCCCGCATGTCTCCACTTCCTGCATTTTTTAGTATTTTTCACAAAACCCAATAAAACTAAATATTATAAAAGTAATCAAAACAAGGTCAAATATATATGAAACCGATCCCAAATCTTGGTAAATCCGGGTTTATAATGAGTGTTTTAGGGCACTCATCAAATCTGCTAGGAAAAATAAACTCAACTCTTTCAGATGCGGGGTTTTTTTTTTTTGCTGGTTCAATTGGGTTTTGAGGTTGGCTTTTGAGTTTGTTTTTGGTTCGGTTACTTGTCCTGCGAAAGGGGCCAAAATGCGACATTTCGTTCGCTCAACGTTTCGCCAGCAAGATCAGTGCCTTCCTTTGGTTGTCAGCTCTTCGCCAGCGGCGCGCTTCACTTCTCAAAGGGCTTCCCGAGCCGAAGGCAACTTATCGTACTATAATGTACTATATTGTACCTATGGGTACCTATCGTACCATGTCTATATTATTCATGTTTACTAGTTTATGCAGGCAAACATTTATATGAAAAGTATCTGAATAATGAACAATATGAAAACAAATGTAATCGCTTCCTGATGCTATGCATATCTTAGTTCTCAGATCAGAAGCATCTACTTCAAAAATCTTTTGTTATGAAATTTATGTTATGTACTCCTATGGGAGAGATGAATAATATGACACGTGAAATATTTATATATGCATGTATACTGGAATTGAAGATCACTGTAAGTGGTCATATATGTTATTCTATTTTCCCACTAAGCTAGAAGCTTAGCACGGGTGTTTTATCCATATAGATTTTGAAGAAGTCGCTAGAGACATCCCGTACTCGCCAAGGCTAACACAACATTAGGAGTCCTCCTTATGTAGGTCCTTGATTTTGCTTTGATTTTGTAATAGAAATATAAATGTAACATTTTGTTATAGTGAAACTTGTATGAATACAAGTAGTTATAGAATTCACATATGCAAGACATTTTAAACACTACTATGGTGGCAAGCCACAAGGTTATACTTGTAGGAAGAATCTGATGCACCGACTCTTTTGAAACAAGTTTATGTCACTTATGAATCCATGTTTGAATGGTCTCAAATAATGTCGAAATCAAAGTTAATGCCTTATGCGTCGATGCGGTCCCCCACTTGTTATAGTCATGGGAGGCCATGCTAGAGAGGATATCATCTATGAATACCACTACAAACTGGTCCAAATAAGGGTGGAATACCCTATTCATCAAGTCCATGAATGCGGCCGGTGCATTAGTTAACCCAAATGGCATTACTAAAAACTCATAACAACCCTATAAAGTTCTAAAGGCTGTTTTCGGGACATTAACATCTTTTACCCGTAGTTGATAATATCCTGATCTTAGGTCTATTTTTTAAAAGACACTTGCTCCTTTCAACTGATCGAAAAGATCTTATATTCTCGACAACGGATATTTATTTTCACGGTTACCTTATTTATTTGCTGATAATCAATGTACAAGAACATGAACAACATTTGAAGATAGTGTTGTAAATCCTGAGAGAAAAACATTTGTTTGCAAAATTAAGTGTGATTTTTAGCTTAAGGAAGTACATTCCTGTGGCCATATTGTGTCAGAGAGGGTGTTAGAGCTGACAACGACCGTGAAGATTAAAGAAATATGGAGTTGGAAACCGCCTTGAAATGTAACAAAGGTGAGAAGTTTCTTGGGTTTAGCTGGGTATTACCGATGGTTCATAAAGGGATTCTTCGTCATAGCCTCTACACTTACTAAGTTACTCCGGAAATGGGTGAAGTTTGAATGAGATGATAAATGTCAGTCAAGTTTTGATTAGTTAAAGAAAATACTAGTTGAAGCACCAGTGTTGACTCAACCTACTCCGAGTAGAGAATATGTCATGGCAGCGATGTCGGCGGATTGGTTTGGGATGTGTGTTGATGCAAGATGGAAAAGTGGTGGCATATGCCTCAAGACCGTTGAAACCGCATGAGCAGAATTATCCCACACATGATCTGGAGTTGGCAGCGGTAGTATTCACTTTGAAAATATGGCGACATTATTTATATGGTGAAAATGTATAATATTTACAAATCATAAGTATCATGAACTGCGAACTCAAGAATTGAACTCGAGGCAACGCCTATGGCTAAAGTTGTCTCACAGATCAAAGATAACCACGTTCCGTCACCACCAGGAAAGCTAATGTGGTATGCACGTTAAGTAGAAAAACAATTTCTCTTTTCATTCCAAACATCAGATATGGAAATTTACATTTGATAAGAGCCTGTTAGCTCAATTAAAAGCCATGCTATATTTGAAGCAGATGATGATAGATGGTCGAAAATGATGTCAAGTTACAACAAAATGGTATAATTAGTCTGAAATGGAGACAAAACTTATTATTCTATAAAAGAGATGGAGGCTTATACATAAGAACATAGCTATGTGTACCAAAGGTCCAGGAAATGAAAAAGAAATTGATGTATGAAAGCCACAATACCGTATTCACTATGCTTGAAATAGTCCCAAATAATGCCAGAAAATCAAGTTAACATGTCTCATCTCTGTGTGGCGTCCCCTCACCTGTCGTAGTCAGGGGAAGGGGCGTTACACATCCGCATAGCCAGAAAGTGTGCCGACTTAGTAAGCCGATCCACTATCACCCACATCGCATCATGCCCTCGCGATGTCTATGACAAGTGCGTCAAAAAATCCATCATGATATGCTCCCACTTCCACTCAGCTACCTCCAAGGGCTGGGGTAATCTCGTTGGCCTCTAGTGCTCAACCTTTACTTGCCGACACATGAGACAACGACAAACAAACTCCTCAACGTGTTTCTTCTTCCTACTCCACTAATACCGGTGACGAAGATCATGGTACATTTTCATGCCACCTGGATGCACAACAAAACGAGAGCGATGGAACTCCTCGAGGATCTCTTCTCTCAGATCTGCCAACTAGGGAACCACAACCCTTCCCCTATACCGAAGACTACCATCCGTGTGAATGGCCCAACCTTCGTCACCTGTATCCGACCATACCCGGTCCCTGATAGACAATATCTCTATGTCTTATCCCTCGAACTCGATCACTCTACTCAGTAGGGAAGGCGTAGCTACTAAACTTTCCAAAGTACCCTGAGCTTGACCCTCGTAGTGCAGACCGAACTGTCCCACAACCTTGAGCATTTACCACTCTCGGGAAGCCACACTAGCCAACTCTCCCTGTGACTTCCAGTTGAGTGCATCAGCCACCACATTTTCCTTACCGGGATGGTAATGCAAAGTGAAGACATAGTCCTCCGTATTACTCCATCCACCCGCATTGCCTCATGTTAAGGTCCAATCGCGGTAAAATGTAATTCTCGCACTCAGAAGTCCCAAACACCTCGAATCGCTTCATCGATAGTTAGTGGCGCCAAACCTCAAGGCAAAGACAATGTTGCCAACCCATGTCATGTGTGGTAACTTTGTTTCGTGATTCTTTTAATTGCCAAGAACCATAAGCCACGCCTCCTGGACGCATCAAACATAATCCAAGCCCGTCCCAGAGGCACTCACAATACACTATGTACCTCTCAGTCTCTTCTCGAACTATCGAATAGGAGCCGAAGTAAGCCTCCTCTTCTCGACCATGAATGCCTTCTCTCACACCTGGGCCATTCCACTCAAACTCGACTCTTTCCGGTCAATTTCACATAGTTTAATCGAGAAGTCCCCAAGAACTCCGTAATACTTAATAATCCCAAGAAACGATGTATCTCAAATACCGACTTCTGGCCTCTCCTAACTCCATAACTACCGTTGATCATTAAATGTGTATAGAGATCAAATTCGCATCGTACTAAAGGACTACAACCTAATCCCCAATAAAGGCACCAAAAACTTGTTTAGACCAACTATAACTTGTATGCTCATAATAAAAATAGCTTTGTCAATGATTTTATTAAAAATTTAGATTGGTCATAATACTGCAAGTGCACAGGTCGTACAAGTAATAAAAGTGGACCTATAAGTTCGGATATTGTTCCCACAGACAGCAAGAATTTAAAGTTCAATTAATTCAACTACCTGGGTTCCACAATATTTGAACTTCCATTTCATAAAATTTTCAGTAACCTAACTAAGAACTTCACTATCTGAATTTCTACATCTATAATAAAAGGAAAATTTAAAATCCTAGACCTAAACTAGACTGAACCATATTATTGCTGGAAATAGACACTGAGATTTCACTGCTATGAAATTATCAATTCCTGCAACATAATCTAATTCTTTTCAATCATGAATTGGAATCTTAAATTGTCAAAGAGGCAAGGTAGTATAATTTGGATTTCTCCCTTAACCATACATTTCACTTATTAGAGTCATGTTCATTTCTGAAACATGTGTCTAACCAATTACTTGTAATCAGATTTTCTTTATAAGATCTAGGTATTTTTCTTTTCCAATACTTCATACTCATTTCTTATGACTGCAGATTTCTTTCTTCCCAAGACAGGGCCATTGCTAGATTTCTACAAGATGAATGATGTCTCGTCCTTGAGATCGTAAAGAGTTTTCTCTTTCCTTGATTAGATCTAAGCTAACACAGGATCAAGATCATTCCTCCAGATCAAGGAGAGATCTCTAATTGATTAAATTGATAGATCACTAAATTAATTCTCAAACCATGAGTAAATTTATGATTTATCTAAGTAATCTTTCAGAGCTCATTAGTTCTTCAATATTAGTCTAGCATACCCCAAGTAACTACATCCATGCTCTCAGGAATCTCCAACTCTATGTCACTCAAAGGGCCTCCTGGAAATCAGAATCAGGTAACTATCCTTTTATGGGTATAAGTTCCTAATGTTGGGAACAATTCACTTCAATCTCTTTCTAATCAGGCAGAAAGCACTTACACCACATCAAATCTTTCCCAGGAAGTCAGGTTTCGAAAACTAAATCACAGTGAACACCGAAATACTGATTAGGAAATTTGCAATGCAACTGTGAATCAATCGAAGAAATGAATTCCAAATTTTTATCTAGACTTACAAATTCAAATGCAATTTGAATTGATCTTTAAACGATTTAGCCCAACTTCGAAACTTCCAACAATCACCAAAGCCAAGTCCAAAGATAAATTGAAATTCTTACACTAAATCTAATCTACGAAGAAAGAAAATAAATAAAAGAAAAGAAAAATATAATACAAAAGAGTCCCGCCTCCCCGTGATGCCTAGTTTTTCCGTCGAATTATCGCTCACTTTCCTCGACCGTTTCTATCTATTAGCCTCAGGTTTCAGTCTCTAAATTCTGAGGCTACACTATGGATCCCCAAATATTCTGGCCCAGATTGCATTCTCTATCGCAACTTGAAAGTGTTGTTGGGACAAAATTTTAATTCATTATTGCATGTCTCTCAAGTAAAGCATAGCAATGTTTATCGCGAATCGCTTCTTTGTACATCCTTTCTGGATTCAACACGATAAAGTTTCCTCGTCACGACAATATTTTTTTCTTTCAAAGATATTTATTCGGTTTCTCGATATAATTTCCTATGTCGCTAAAGATCTTTCGCTCTTAACAATTTTCCCCGCAAGGTTTATCGCTCTATCCATTCCCATGTCACAACAATTCATGTGTTTATCGGAACAGTTATGTCAAGTACATCGGCCAATCGTGGTCACCATATTGTTTCGCAACTTCTTCAAATTTATGTCATGACCCAATTTTATGTCGCGACATTTTGCCGGGTTCTTATTACAAAAATGTTTCAGATTGTCAAAGATTTCTCGGTCATCTCAGAAAGTTTGTCGCGATTGCAGTGCTGTTCTACTTCAACCTGGATTTCTTGGTCAGAGCTTTATCGCAATGCCGCGTAAGATAGTCTCTTGGTGCCAGATGCTCGTCGCACCGTTACATAGTCGCGACGCTGCCTCTTCAGGGTGCAAATTTTGCCGCGACATAGAAAAATCGTCACTTACCTCGCTTTATCAATGTTCGCCGTTCGTCGCGAATTCCAAGATCCCTATCGCACATAAACATCTCTCTTCAACCAAGTATGTCGCAACATCGATTCTTTATCAATGACAAGGTCGGCCTACTAAGCAAGCCCCACCGTCGCGACTACGCTTATCCGCCGCGATCTTGTTTATCCTGTCGCGATCAACGATCTTCTTCTTCCTTCGGGCCGCGAACATAAAATCACCTCTGTCACTATATAAGCTCCTTCAAGCTCTTCTTCTATCTCAATCGCTTTTCATGTTGCAATAATTTGTGTCGTGACAGAAGATTCCTTGTCGAGACAAAATTGCCTCGTCAGTTTACGTGGTTATGACAAGAGCTTCTTTATCGCGATGTACCTTTCCTCGGTATCGATATCCTACCAAAAACCTTGTTGCAACATAAACTTTCTTCGCTCCCAATCTTAATTGTCGCATTCTTCCCATTTGCTGTCGCTGGTTAATCGCCTTTGTCGCGATAGAGCCTCTTTCGCTATTAGTTGATGTTCATGTCGCAACACACAAAACTCCTCGTCGCGAACATAGACTTTGCACGCTTTTCTCTTCTTCTCGCCTGAATTTTCCTGAATTAAACCCGCAAACACAAAAGTGGTTGAATATTCCATAATTGCATTAAACAAATTCGAATATGTTAAAAATATGCCAAATGATTTTAAAAATAGATGAGTTTAAGACTCATCAACTGCCTCAACCTTCTCAAGGTCCACGGATACACCCAAAGCTGATACCACATGTCTCAAGAATTTCACCTCAATAAGCCAAAAAATTTACACTTACTGAATTTGGTATATAACTAATACTCAAGTGACCCTCATGCTCCTCCTCAGACTTGGAGTAGATCAAGATGTCATCAACGAAGACCACAACGAACTGATCTAGGTAGGGTTGGAACACCCTATGCATGAGATCCATGAATGTCGCTAGAGCATTTGTCAATCCAAATGGCATCACTATGAACTCAAATGCCTGCATCGTGGTCCCAGAAATGCAACACGATTCTATGGATATCTGCCTCCCTAATCCTCAATTGATGGTAACCGGTGCGGAGATCTATCTTGGAATAAACCCGCGCCCCTCTCAACTGATCAAATAAATCATCAATCCTCGGAAAAGGGTACCTATTCTTGATAGTAACCCTATTCAACTGCCTGTAGTCTATGCATAGCCGAAGGGTCTTATCCTTCTTCTTGGCAAACAACATTGGAGCGCCCCAAGGTGAAGTGCTTGGTCTAATAAAACCATTGTCCAACAATTCTTGTAATTGGACTTTGAGTTCCCCGTAATCCCGCACGCGCCATTCTACGCTGAGTCATAGAAATAAATAGATGTATCAGGCGCAACCCAATAAGAAGTCTACATCCTTATGTGGAGGTAATCT
Organism: Tetrastigma voinierianum; assembly: GCA_016808115.1. NCBI lineage: Eukaryota > Viridiplantae > Streptophyta > Magnoliopsida > Vitales > Vitaceae > Tetrastigma > Tetrastigma voinierianum. The sequence goes on along the minus strand of JAEQBH010006932.1, from coordinate 118,152 downwards.
CGATAGTTCATCCGGAAAACGCCCTCATACTTCATGAATCGCCGCGAGGTACACCTAACTCCCCGCTCTCGGCCGTCATCCGTGCAGGCTTGCTAGCTAACCCATCAACCGCCCGTCAAGTGCCATCTAGAGTCGCATTACGCCGGGGGTAAAGCATCATGCTTATCCCCCGAAAAAACATAACACAACATCATCCCAGATGTAGGCAAGAATCCTCCTACAATCACAATCAATGACGACTCGGTGTGCTGTCAACCAGTCCATCCCGAGGATGACATCAAACTCCAACATGTCCATGACCTAAGGTCCATAAAGCAAGTGAGAACTCCTGAGATCTCTAGCTCACAACCCCGACGACATATATGATCAACGTTCACCCTAGTTCCTAGGGGATAACTCACATGTAATGTCTCTTCCAAGGTTTCAACCTCAAAGCCTAAATCTTTCACACATGATACAACAATGAAAGAATGAGATGCACCCCATAATCAAACAATACTCTCATTCATAAGCGAGAGAGTAGAAACAAAATTTTAAACCCGACCGATCCGCAAGCTCTGTCAAGTGTAATGGCGACATGCCCCCAGTCCATGAAGTCTCGTCAGGAGCCCCGGTCTCACCACCCATGCCCCGCCTACCTAGCCCGAGATTGTGAAGTAACAGGCCCGTGAAAGACTTCGAGACTAGCTTATTCTCAAGTGGTAAGGAAGAACAAACCGAGGCATGCGTCCCACCGATGACGGACTGGGGGGTGTCTCCATACCCCTGATCCCTCGTCGGCGGCAACCTGCTTCATGTGTCCAAGTCGGTGGCACAGCAATGTGTCCCTTCACTGGGCCGGGCTGTGGGAGCCCCTCATGCTCCCATCTTGAATGATCGACCTAGCCTCGCTCCGATAGTCACGCCCTGCCCCTAAAACCCTCGCGAGTAAAAGTCGCTTCTTCCCCAAGCTAGAAGAAGAAAATTGACTCTCCCTCTTATCCCAACACCGCATCCCTGGATGCTTCGTAGACGTCATCCACCTCTCCCTCTCAATGGTCATAGTTGTCTTCGATGATCAAGTCCATGTCTTCAGGAGAAGTCCCACAATTTTACCCCTCGATGAACAATTCTTAGACCATCCTCAAAACTTCTCACTTTCGCATGTCTACGGCCACATAATCATCAAAGTGAAACTGCCAATTCCATGAACTTAGCCATGTATTCGCTAATCGTCATCATTCCTTATTTCAATTTGTGGAACTTCCGAAGCTCAACGCTGCCGAGCGATCGCCGAGAAATATTTCTCGACTACGAAGAACTCAATACGTAATCCTTCCCATGTCATCGCCCAAGTTTCCGAGACTTGACCCAATCCCACCATACTTGGGATCGCCTTATCCTAGTGGCATCGAAGGTGATCTCCATAGCCTCCAAGATCTTGCTGACTTGTTGAAACCAATGATCGCCGCTCACGTCCCTTCCCTAAAGGTCACATGGTGTGCTCAACCTTGGATGTTACCGGGCCTCCCCGTTCACCGTCGCACCAGCCCCTGCAATGGCGGCAACCGCAACACCGCCCGCAATGCAATACCACAACACCAGCCCCATGAAGGCTTGTTAGTCAAAGGCCAGTGGTAGTGGGTTGTTGTTCCGTCCACCGCCTCGATGTCCTCTTCCTCGACTAGCCATCTACATATGTCATATAACAATCAAGTCTTACATAGTATCCCAAAAAATGGGGATCAAGTTTAAACTCGAGATTTCTTCTCAGAGCAATTAGTGTGCATGTGTCAACAACTAATTAGACCGCACAACATCCCGAATCCATCCCTTTCGTTTCTTTCCCGAACCCCTAAAGTTATGTTTTCTAACCCTAGTGTTCTTTCCATATACACTTTATCATGTGTTTATCTTTTCACACAACACATAGCACACAATCTATAGAATAATAGAGCATAAAACATGAAATGCACAAATGAATACAATGGTCGTTAGACCCAGCCCATCAAGTTCCTGGGAGACCGTATGCCCATGCTCTAATACCAAGCTGTGACATCCTAAAATCCGGGGGTCCGTTGATCACCCTCAACCCGCAGAATGCCTGTGGATATCGTGTAACTCGATACCACACCGTTGTGTCTCATTTACTGGGATCCATAATTTAACAAAAATCGGATAGAGTCTCCTTTGTATGAGGAGCTCTATCCAAAACCCAACCTGTACAATTATACAATAACATGACCCATCCGAGGCCCAATATAACACAATGACCGCATCGGGTCCATTTATGAGTAAAAATTGACCATATCGGGCCCATTTATCCACATTCATATAAAAACATATAAGACTATATTAAAAATAGTCCATTAGAATTTAATTACAACTCTTTTACATAAAAATACATATGAATTCAATTTCAACTCTTTAACACAAGACATGCCAAAATTACTTACTCCAAAATTTTACAAAAATACTGCATAGAAGCCACAAGTCGCTTTTTACCCCATTTAATCTCAGATGAGAATGCCCATCTACATGTCTCAAGACCTCGAAATGTTTTCTATATAAGTGAACCACACCCAAAGAAAGTAATTCCCATGTAGGCTACTCTCACCTAAATGTACATGCAATAAGCTTATAATTTGATATCACATATTCACATCAACATTCCAAAGATAAGAATATGCCAATTCTAATTTGGAATTCTATATATCATGCTATGGAATGAGAATGAGATTCACTTCCATGCACCATACCGTAGTCTTTATCGATACTCCATCACACACTACGCAATGTCACGTGATAAAAATCCGGTCATTGGTGAATTATATCCAATGATCCTTTTCGAAACAAAATCATTTGTTTAGAAACCAAAAGCCTTTTGGATGTTAAACCTCGAATGATCATTTCATATACAAAACCATGTGTCTTTTTCGGGGAGCGGATTTTTGGGGTTTCACAGTAGGTTCCGCATGCCTTCCTACACTTTTTGGACTTTCACCGTTGGAGTGTATAAACCAATACCGAGTCTTTCACTTGAGGGAGTGTCTAGCCTTTCTTGTTATTATCCGACACAAGTTTTTTTCCATTTCATGCAACAGTGCGACTCTGTTGGACTTCATCCAATGGTATCGAGCCCACTCATCATTCACTAAAATGCTGTAGTTTTATTTCAACTATGTACTCACACCTATGAAATGCGATGTCCCTGTGGATATGCAATGTGATACATCATTGCATGTCAATGTCATGTCACATATGTGATGAATGTCATATGGCAATTAATTCAGTTATATTTACCATGCATCATAGACAATTATATTATATGCATATAATCTCCAAAATGTAAACACATTCAATTCAATGTTAATATATAAAAGCACAATATATCAACATTCATCAAACAACAATTAACCAAATCATGTTATTACAAAATCAAGTCATAACAACTTCAACTCTCAAGGTCAAATGTGACATATAAAATGCTCACAAAAATAGCCCACACAACGGCTCCAAACCGACCCTTAAACTCGCCATAAAATCGGCCAAACAAGCCTTTAAATTGGCCACAAAACCGGTTAAATAGGCCCTTAGCAACCGAATTTTTCTTTTTTCAATCCAAACAGTCCCTAAACAATATTTGGGACATATTATACACAAAAAAAAAATCAATTCACCAAACCAGCCACAAACAGGATGCAAACGGCTTGATAAAATGCTAAACAGCTTCGAACAACCCCCTAGGGCATCAACACTAACAAACTCCCTTAAAATGTACTCTACATAAATAAACCAAAGTATGGTTAACTCCTTACCTCTTAGAGCGTAGTAGAATGGCAAGGGGTCCTTACGAATACCCTTTAAACTCTAAACTTTGATTTCTCAAAATCTCTTCCTCGATCTTGTGAAATCCCTTTTCAGATACACACGTAGCTCGCCGAGCCGGATGAACTTTAACTTTAACTCATCGAATTCGACGATCGAATCAGATCGTCGAAAGAAGTCTGACTTCTCTTCATTTTGCCTTTTCTTCCACTAGCTTCGAGGAAATGGGATGTGTTCTGAAAATATCATTTTTTTTAACCTTATTCACACTTTTAAACACTTGGCCCACGTCGTGCCACGTGTCCACGACCTGTCCGAATCCGTTTCTATCCCGAAACGATTTATTTCATCCCGGTTTGAGTTCAAATTATTTTACATGAACTTTATTTAAATTATTTTCCACTGTCAAGATTTTTCTCAAAAATCCCATTTTTTTTGGGTCCACTAGACACTCGTCGTCTTCGAAATTCGTGAAACCAATTATTCTTTAATTCAACGAAATTCATTTGAATATTTAGACGAATCCAACAAATGGTGCTTCGCTTTCACATTCGACATCTGTAAAATTTCAAGCCAGGTCTGCATCAGATACAATTCCCATCGTTTACCATTCCTTTTCTTAAAAAATTCAAATTTACTTCCGAGTTTCACATCTACACATTTGATATTACTATTGCACTATAATAACTTTGACTTCAATTCTAAAACTACAAATTGATTTAAACAGAACCCGTCAATAACAACAATGAAACGATTTCAAAACTCGTAATATCGATAATCGAAGCCTACCAATTCGATATTACTATCAGGACTATAATATCTTTACCTGTTCTCCTGAACATGTCGATCTAATCGCTGATTTGGTTTATTGTCTCTAATCGAATATATTTTGCTCGTTTGAATCTCCCAAACATAAATAAACACTGCACCACAATGACGAAAACCAAAACATTGTACTGAGATGACACAACCATCCGCTACACGAAGACGACTACAACCACATGCGCACGAAGGCGACAACAATCATACGTTCATCAAAGCGACGACTAAATAACGAAAAAACATATAAAAACCTAGGTATGTGTGGAAGAACCACTTTATTGAGAAAAAAAAAAAGAAAATAGATGTATGTCGTATATGATTTCAGCCAAAATGATAAATAAATAAAAAAAATAACCCCTCATTGCTTAAAAAATGAAGCTAATAGAGAAAAAGTTGAGAGAAATTTAGGCTCGGGTTTAGAGTATAATATAATTATATTATAAAATTATTTTATAACATTTAATACTTTACCTGTTCTATCTTTGTGAAGTTCGACATAAATAGGTTATTTTAAAAAAAAATATTAATATAGGTTAAAAACCAAAATAATACACAAACTAGTGCGCCTCAATACGCAGTTAAATGCATTAGTTTGGACTGTTGAAAATACTGCTGAATGATGATCTAAAGGAGATAGTCCCTCTTATGTACGAAAAAATAAGAGAATTTCCCAAAAGATGGAAACAGTGTTAGAGAGAGTAAGGAAGCAAGATGGGGAGAAAGATAGATTTGTTTCTTTTGGGATAAATCATACATAAGGTGGGAAGGCCTATTTATAGGCTCCCAAAGTGACCTTCCAATATCCTCATTAATGATGAATTAATGAGGGTATTAATTACAGTATTAATGATGATTTATGTATATGTAGTTCGTGATGAATCCATCTATCAGAAACACCGAATCCAACTGCTTTTATCAGGTGATGTCAATCCAGGTGGCTTCATTTCAAAACCTTTCGTTTATACTACTTCTCGATCACACCCTTACGAATGTGCTCCTCATTAAAACCTTGCAGAAACCCAATGAGAAAAACCTAGCAAAGGAAAAAAGAGTACAACATTCCGTATGTTAGTACCATTTCATTAAAAAACCCTTGTTTCGAAAACCCGTTGACAAAAACTCGGATCGGCGAAAAGAGTACAAGATACAATGGTTAGTCACAGCGCACTTTCCTCATATCAACATCCCTTTATTGGCGATTCCAATCTTATATCCTCTAGCTTTCCGAACGTCAACGTCAATGTCTCGCTAGATTATCACCGAGCATATTTGTCGAACGCCAATCTCACCCTTCTTTCAAGCTCATGAGTGTAAGGAGAACTTTTGGCAGGTATTAGTTATGTCTCCTTGATTTATCCGCCTTATTTATGCAATGCATGCAGCCAAGGTTTCAATAATGTTTGTCGATTGTTCGAAAAGTGGGAGGCCACATGATTCCAATGCCATCATCGATCTTAACCCTATACATTCACTACCGGGTTTACGTAAGGCCAAGATCTCTCGAATATCTGATGACGTGGGCTACCATTGTTTGTTTCGATGTATTTCCGCGAGATAGCAACACCATTACAGCCTAAATACATACCCGCCGGGATCGAAGCCAGGTGGGTCCGAAGATACCTCAGACCGCATATCCGGGCACAGCTTGTCGCTTTGATTCTTTGAATAGAAAAGCCCCATATCGATGAAATCTTAAGATATCGCACATGTGTCATACCATTCCAATGCCTTCTCGTCAGAGCGTAACTATATCCTCTACACATTAACAAGAAAAGCAAATATCTGGCAATGCATAGTAGCAAGATACATAAGGGCACCACAAGCAAGAAGATAAGTGGTACTTCAGACTGCAGTTTCCTTACCCTTTTCACAAGGATGAAATCGGGTCTTTTTCACATCAAGTGAATCCGACAACCATCGGAGTATATGTTCAGCGGTGAACTTCATTCATATAAAAGCGTTTTAAAATTTTCTTAAGATAAGCGGTTTCAGGAACTAAAAATGTGCCAAGAGGAAGTGAGTTTCATTCGTAACCCAAGACAAAATTTTGTTTTTCCAAGATCTTTTCATCTCACCTCTTTTAAGTACTTTCCGTTTTGAGCTCTATTCCAACCAAGAAAATTTTTGTTCCTGGGGCCAAGGTTTAGATCATCAACATATATGGCAATAATCGCAAATTTGCCAATTTAATAAAAATGCATGGGCATATAGGGTTGTTAGTATACCCTTCTTTAATAAATACCGCTTAAGACGATTGTACCACATGCGTCCATTGCTTAATCCACATATATATTTGTAATTATCAAAGACATACTAATGAGGTTTTGCATTTACCACTTCAAATAATGTGAATCCTTAAGGGAATTTTATATATATGTCATTATCTATGAATCCATGTAGATAAGTTGTGATGACATCCATGAGACGCATGTCCAGTCCTTAAGAGACTACTAAGCTTATTAAAAAACGAAAAGTGATCAAAAGATCCATCATGTGTGAATATGTTTCCTCAGAGTCAATACCGCCCTTTCATGAACCCTCAAGGCTACTAATTGCTCCTTTATATCTCATTATCTCATTATTTCTCATTTTCGCGCTGCATAAATACCATTCGCACTCCAACATGTTCTTATACTCTTGTAAGGTTCGACTATAGGTCCAAAACTTCTCGCTTTCATTAACGAAGCTTAATTGCCCATTTCTTTCCATTTCGTCAATCATTTCTATTTCGATATTCTTCCACATTTCAAGGGTTCTAGATTCCTATCATTTCTTATGATGTCTAAGGCGACTTTGAAAACAAAATATTGTTAATCACAATATTGTTTCAATCTCATTTATCTCTTTTCAGGCACATAACTTATTAAGATTTCACTATTTTTAGTACCCGTGCCTCTTCAAAGGTCGCTTCTCATTGTGGACCCTTCCTCAGGGGTCCCTGTTCAACATATATGCTCGCATAAGCATTATGTTCCATAATAGCATCGTGGTCTTCGTGTTCCTCCCCTTTTCTCGAGGAGTCGCATCTTTGAGCCAAAAAGGATCTCCCACGCTAGGGGCATTTTTATATTCATTTGCCATTGTCCTTCGTATATCAATCCATGTCGAGCATTTGTAGTCGACATGTGACTTTGTCACTCTTTTCTTTATATCGTGAATGATCACAATTGATTTGCAAGATTTTGCAATGAATGATCCTTTAATCATTTCTTTATTTGTATGTGGATCAAAATGAGTGACATTACGAATGCATTCCAAGTGATTTCGTCATTCTCCTCGAACCCGACTTTTCTCCCTAACGCGAATAAATTTTTCATTAAAATAATACATAAAACGTGTCAGAAACATCTCCCGGTCGAGGGCTCAAGATATCTTATGACTGGAAATCACGTCCACATAAATCCCGCAAGTCTTTGTGGACCCATTTAAAGTGCGATGTGTCAAAAGTAATGCATACACTGTAACAAACTGGGGCCATTCTTATATGAGATATATTTGACTTGCTATCTACACATGCTGAAATGGGTGGTCTACAAAGAGTCAAATATGAACTGTTCAGAAGATGCATATTATATGTCCCCATGTTTTGGTAATTAGTTATTAAGTAACTAAGTATTAACCCAAGACGCTTGATGTGACTCATAAACCATTTTTTGGAAATGAGCGCTACAACAAGACGCTCAATGTTTATCCCGACTCGACACGCACAATTAAGGAAAGTCGATAAACTCACATGCTACTATCAAGTCCGATACTTTGATCGGATAATCGTAGGAAATCGTGCCCGTAATTTTATTATTTGTGCAAGGAATTACAAGGAGACAAACATGATACCATCTCGTAGAAGCATCTATTAAGCACCAATGGCAATCGAAAAGGTCCAATGCATGACAAACGGGTCCACAACTTCGGGTATGAGACGACCTCGACTATCAATTTGCCTTGTGAGCATGCAACATGGCATCATGCACAGAGTGATCCCTTATTTTTATCCCATAACCTCATGACATCTGATCCATCATCAAAGGATATCGATCCGGCTCACATCCAAAGGACAAAAGCTCCTGGTCGTTGAACTTAGCTCACTTATAACGTATGACTTAATAGGTTTATAGTTGTGCAGATATAACCTAATGGAGAAAAGCCAGAAAGTGTCTTCAACAACAAGCTCATTTGAACAATAGAGGTAATATAGCATACCTCATTACCATCATTCATGGTTTAAATATAATATCACTGCTAATATCTTTAAAACTAAACAAATTCTCATGGATTTTAAGTTATAATATAATGCATCATGTGGAATCTAAATTTTCGTAGCATTATATTACTCTTTCGTGAACCTTCAATTGTTAGTACTAGATATGGTACTCATATTTCCATCACAAAGCAAACTTAAAAGTATCTTTTATCCCGAAGAATAGTATATGTATCGCACTATACCCAAGTCCATTAGTTTGAGATGATATCGCATTTCACCATGAATTGTTCATCCCAAATACAGCACTTCAGCGATTTTTCACAAAGCTCATTATTCTGCTCGACCACAAGGAGACATGAAATTAGTTCATAATACTCTCAACTCCGCGCTCGATACTATTGCTACAGAGCACATTCAAGGAAATGGAATGAGTGAATGTTTTCTCCCAAGATGTCTCCTCTCGTGACCTTTCTCCATTACGCTCAATCGAGCTGATCTAAAACAGCGCAGTTATAATTCACTAACCTGCTTTAAAATATCGCAACCTCAAAGTACCCAATCATATCGGAGCCGCTGAGGATTTCATCGCTTATCCTGGTGGTCGATCTCCCTTTAACTCATTCCATAGAGTGAGAGGATCTTTTTATCAGAAGATATTCATTTTTAAGTCCTCATGGAGATGACGAAGGAAAATCATCGATTTTCAGCGTAACCCTCGGGTAGATGCGTGATTCCTTCATTTTTATTTGTGGCTCCAAATTCATAGTATCAAGGTGGGATTCAAAGATCAAGGATCCATGACAGATAGTTTTTTTCCAGAAATATCAAGGGCCTCAAACTCTAATTTTGTAAGATTTGACATTTAAAAAAAAAATCATTTGGAATGTGATGAAAAAAAAACAAAGGTTAACTTTAAGGTATGACTTAGATGACTTCTGTATGTCCGTGTTGGATAATATGTTGTGAAATACCGAATGATGATTCAAAGTATCATCCTCTATGTACTAGAAAATAAGAGAAGTTCCCGAGAGATGGAAATAATGTCAGAGAGAGCAAGGAAACAAGATGGAGAAAAAGATAACTTTGTTTCTTTGATAATCATATACAGGTGGAATGTCACGATAGTTCCCCAAAGTGACATTCCAATATCCTCATTAATGTATGAATTAATGAGGGTATTAATTATAGTATTAATGATGATTTATGTATACAAAATTCTAGATGAATTCATTCATTGCAAAATACTAAATCCGAAATTGCTTTAGGGAGAATTATACTAGGTGAGACTTTGAAGCCCTTATTTAATAAAGAGTCCATACTAACCACCCATTTGGAGCACAAGACCCATGAACCAACTAAATTAACTCATGAAATGAAATTTAATAATACCTAAGTTACCCTTGATGAGGGTGGAAAAAAAAGAATCTAGAAGAACAAATGAAGAGAGTGGGAGTCTTCTCCTTCATTGCTCATCATTTTCGCTTCACAAGAGCTTTAGAGGCCAACCATCAAGAAGAAAGATATTTGGGCTCTAAAGAGAAGAGAAACGACCATTTTCGTGAGAGACGTAAAGAGAACATTTCCTCTCAGATCACATAATTGCCGCCTATCATCATTCCGAAGCTGGTTTCTTTCCCATCATCGAAACCCTAACTCCTAACAATCCGATCAGATTTTTGTGCAAATATTTCTCTACTTTATCCTCCGATCATTTAAAGACTTTCCTTTGTCTCAAATACCTTTTGTTTTTAGGCCGCCTGCTTCTATGTTCAGGTTAAAATTGCTTCTCATAGTTTGCTCTGTCTAGTTCTATCAATCGTCTCATCTTCTCAGGTTTGTCATTCATGATTTGTCTCAAGTGATGCTCGCTTTCTCTTCCTTTTCATTTTCTTTTTCTTTCTTTTTTTTCTCTCCCCGCTGAGAACTCAAATTGTGGTGCACCACATTCACCTCCCCTCCATTTCTTTTTCACTTCATTTTTTGTTTCTTTCTTCCTTTTTTTTTTTTTTTTTTTTTGTCTTCTTGAAAGGGATTGAAGATTTTCAATGATGATTAGTTTTGAATTCGGTGTTATCATCCACGTCCCATTGTGAACGTAAACGCATACCCAGAAAAGTCAGAATTAGATTTTAAAATCTTCCATTTCGTGAATATAATTATCAAACAAGCTGTAAATTTTGACTTTTTGTCAGCTTTCTAATTGCAAATTATTATCCAAAATCATCAAGCTCGATCCAGCCCTTTACCCTTAGTGCATTAGTCATTATTCTTCAACCCCGATGCCTTACTAAAAACGAAATGTTGTCTCAAATACCCAAAGTCAATTGCTACTTAACCAATTCAAACTTCAGGGCGAAAGGGAATTGAAACAAAGCAAGCAAGATACAATACAATAAGCACTCCAACTTAACTTCATCTCTGATGCTTGTTTATGAGTTTTTATATTTATTTTTATAATATTTTCTTTCTTTTCTTTTTCTTCTTTGGTGCTATTCAAAATTGGAACTAGAACTTCCTCATCCCTGGGCCCCTACCTTGCACCCTTGTGCCTTAGCCATGTTTCAAGGGTTACTTCAGATATCTTCACGTTAAAAACTGCTGGGCTAAGCCAACTACTGGTACACAAAATTGTCAATTAAAGAAGATAAATCCATATGAAAAACAATAGATGATTATTAAATGGAAAAATCATTTAGTTTCAATTATGGCTTACTTTTCACATAAACACAAATTAGTTCCGATTCTCCTTACTTTCTTTAACACGAGTAAGAAACCTCACAGATCATCCTATCCAAATCTGTCACTGAAAAGTAATTACTAAAATGAGTTGATCGTGAAAATTAACCTTGCTCTTGATAATTTACTCCTGTGGATAAAGTAAGAGACCTAAAATCACTACTGTGACCGAAACTTCCTACTCTTGATACAAAGGTTCTTGATTCTTCCTTATCGTAAGATCCTTCAATTTTGTGTGACTATTAATCTTCCAAGTGAATTTCCCTATGTAACCATCAAATTCTTTTTGCGTAACACTAGCACCTTGAAAACAACAACTCCATAAAATTTCGACGTATGTTTGCTGTGATTTTTACCCATTTCACTAGGGTTTTAATATTCAATGGTGCTTAGCGGTTACAAGCCATACATTCCATACCTATGTTTTTCGATGATTAATAGTTTTCGTATCGTGGGTTAAAATATTCAACAATTAGTATGTTTTAAACTCAATGCTCACTTAGGTCATGTTAAAGTTATGTTTTCAGATACTGCTTCGCAATTACGTATTCACATATAGGTCACACTCTAGGTAATGGCAAGTTCAGATAGTATGTCAAACATATGATACGGTGTAAAATAAAATTAAATACAAGGCAAGAAAATATAAATACAGCTGTAAGAGAGAAATCATCATACACCCGAACTAAACAAATAATGTGATAAGAAACTAATTTTATTGAAAATAACATAACAACTAACCCTCAAATTTGTTTTTAATATAGTGTGAATGGAGCTTCAACCTAATTGCCTCCATTTGTAATAACAAATAAACAAATTTAGGGGTTTTAATGAAAATTTCAAAGTTCATAGTTCATTTTACACAAAATATGCAATACATGTTTATTATCCCAATACATTTTTTATATAGTTTAATTAATTTTTACATTTTAAATAGAATGATGGATCTATACAATAAATACTTATCATACGCTTATGCGAGTAAACTTCAGGCAACAAACGATGGGCTATGGAAATACATTGGTGGTCAAGCAAAGATATATGTATATAAGGGAATGTCATATGCGTAATTCACAAGTAGAATATCGAGAAATTTGACATTTCCATGGAGCTTGCTAAGACGCACCATATCCTCAAGTTCAATCCCAAAGTCATCCAAGATTTGAAGATGTCGGTGACTTAGATAATGCATCTCTCATGTTGATAATTTTGTCGAGGTTTACATAGTAGAATCATCCTCGTTTGAAGGTGTTGAGGAAAATTTTGGTCGATCACACACGTGGCAAATAGGTTAGTAATTTTAGATGAACTTGTAGTTTTTTGAAAGATTCCCTTTATTATGAATTAATTTTATTCACTTTGTTTATACCATGCGTAGTTTCACCCTCAATACTATCTTCCCTACGCTCCAACAATGAGATGACATAAATATGATGATACAATCAAGAGGTTTTTCATCCCTTGCGCAGAACCGACATAATTCCCCATTAGAGCCTGATCGCTTCCGTGGAAGGCCATATCACTGGTTCAGTCATACTTTCAAAATGTCAAGAGTTTCGTAATGCGATATATCAGTGCCTCTTAGGTGGAAGGTTCCAAAGACAAGTACTTGAAAACTCACCTAAGCATATGCTCACAAATGCTCAATCGAGTTATGTCCATGGAAGATAACAGCCATGTCAAGTGTAATGAAATCTTGCGAGTTCACATTCCGCGATAATCATAATCATATTAAGAAGATCAATGTTCATCTAAGTTGAAGGTTAGTTCAAAGCTTAAGGCCGTTATCAGAGATGTATTTAGGACAACCTCCCGATTATCTCTCCCACATGCAAAGGACTTTTCATGATCACGGAGCGGACTAAACTTATAACCGCTTCGTACATTGTGTTATAAGGCTAAGGAGCGCATTTATGGAGCTCCACGTGACTCCTATATGTTTTTGCCTTCGTCGCGCTTACAGGCCAAGGAGACCAATCCCGTACTTTAGTCAATATACTTCCAATCGGCGGTCACTTTAGCCCACCGTTCGTCGCGACATGTGGCCGATACAAGTGGTTCATGGCGATGTCTAATTAACACCGGGTTATTGATTCTTCGCCACCTTAGCGGCCATATAAGGGAGCTCTTTGTCGGCCATTGCATATATGATGGTGATGATGGGATGTTTCCTTTAGCCAATGTGTTGTCGGGCTCAAAATTATGAAGATTGGTAATCGGTTCTTAGAGAAAAAGTGAAGCATCTATCGATGGTTAAGAAGTTGTGATTATTTCCTCGAGTGACACTCAAGGATCTCTGCGCAAAGGTTTCAGAGTTATCAGACGTAAAATCATGCATATTGTTACCGCCACTTAAAGGAAAAAATCCCCACCACCCGCTTAATAGACAAAATATTGGGGAGGGAAGAAAGGAAAGGAAGATGCTCGGGCGCTTACCATATTGCTTTCGCAAGATTAGAGGCGACTCACAATGATGCATTTCTCAAAAAACTTGTTCAATCTAATGAGGACTCGCAAATGGGTTACCGAAATAACCCCTCAACATCGATGCTCAAGTTCCCCAAAAAAGGGATAAATGACCACCAACATCGCAGAGTCCTTCAACTCATGGTCAGAGAGAGCGCCATCAAACCATTTATACATTGTTGTCGATTTATTACATAAGCTTGTCGATGTTAACTAACCACATTAATGCTGCCTAAAAGTGGAGAAGTGTGGCTTCGACCTAAAACCGAGGAGAAGCTCGCTTAATATTACGAGGTCTCCGGACCGATATCTCGCGAGGCCCATTAGAGGTATACTTAGTGGTGTTCCACCTCTATTAGAGCAGCTGTAGTTGCTCACATGAACGAACGATTCGTTTTCGCATGTCATGGCAAATGTCTCGCTTGCTGGCGTGCTCATGCTCGTGCCGCTAATGCGTTATTCAAAGCAAGATGTTTAAGTAATTAGTGGATACATGTTTTCTTCTCTCAACTCATAATTTGATATATTCTCATTACTCTAACCATCATGACGCATAACATGCCTAAACCTTTCTCTGATGATAAGCATAAGATGGAGAAGGTTGTCTATATCCCAAATTCTCCTACTCCCTCTAAATGCGTGAAGCGACTCTCCAGAAGCACTCTAAGAAAAGTCGACAGTCACGTCACCATAAGAGGCCCATTCATCAAGCTCTTGGGACAATGGAGTCAGCACAACAGGGTCAAAATGTACAATCCCACCGTATGCACTCATTTCATGTTGGAAAAGCCATTCCTCGGTGCATGGGATTAGTCCATGTCATTTTGTTCATTGAGGCCGACCATTGTTGTTCACGTATTTCCGTTTCGGCCTTTAATACTATGACGCTATCGATCGCCATGTATTTAACTGATTAGTTAATCGTTGTTTTTGTCATCACCACCTTATCAGACTGCCTGCCACTTTCTACTTTATTTTAATTTTTTCCTTCCATGTCCTATTCACAATCATTGATATGAATTAGTACATCACACAATAATTCATTGCCACACGACTACCATCATTCAAAGTAAGTGAATGTCGTCTTCCATCAATCAGTCAAGATATTAAAAATATATGAATTTTTAATAATTGTTTGTTTGTTAGTTATGTTTTCTACGCCTTAATAAATGACGACAGGAAGGTAACAAATCTGCAGATGCATCATCTACTACTCCTGTGATGCACAGCTTATGTATCAGGATTGTTATATCATCTTCATTATGTGTAATGTTATTAATACCTTAATCTCGTTCCAATTTTATCATTTACAAGATTCTAACATCTCCCTTTCTTGGTTACCTATGTGGAGTGCACTTTATTTTAATACGCGATGTTCACCAACGCGATTCTCCAGGTAACACTGATGAGCGTAAACAAGAAGCAATCCCAGATATGAATTCTTTGGGACTCCTATCTATCACGGAAAGAAGTCCTGGGATATTTATATGCTATAATCATCGAAATAGCTATGTCAGCCTTAGAGTTATTCAATTGTTCTCTACCCATCACTTGTAAGTCACACTGGTCGTGGTTAATGAAATATTTGGATTGCTCTATGGCTGGTAGATCCTTCAAGTGTCTTCAACCGTTACATCCTTTGGGAGGATTCGTGATCACAAGATGACCACGTGGTGCTTCCTATCGCGAAGAGTTTAGAGGGCATTCATTTGGTATGTACGTGTTAATGATATCACCTAACCTCACGTAAGGCTGATGGATGTCAAATCTACGGCATATCACGGGATGAGTTCAGAATGATATCAAATTGGGCTCAATTTGTTGTCGATGAACTTGTTTCTCGGAACCGACATTTTCAAGCAGCTTCTCAAATCGCTGGGTACAGCGGTAGCTCTGTCTTTTACTGTGCGTTAGCATTTTCTTCATTTCAATTTTTACACATGACCTTCCCTCAATATCAAACCATTTGCAACACATATTCTCACTTGTGTTTATTTTATTTGTAGTTGTTTTATGTGGTAAAGGTCCCAGATCTCCAAATAAGTGCATGCGCTCTGGGTCACAATGCCTTCTATAGCTGCATGGATCGATGACTTGTCACATAAGCACTAAACAAGAATCATGAGACTATGGGTCTTTTCGACATTTGTGAGGTACATATCGTGATATATCACAAATTATTCACCTTTCCAATTATAATTCATATAAACGCGACATATTTGTTAAACCTAAGCAAGGTTCTTTCCAAACAATAAAAGGTCTTCGAGGACGGCCCACACCATCCGATGTAGAGTCAAGATCTTATGTAAGAATCTAATATTCCAAACATTATTTGCATTACATGTACCATTCGACGAAAGCGACAGCTTTCTAATGGTTATCGATTTCTATAATATGAAACTCACGGTGACGACAACAAAGATGATGTCATTAACCCGACTATAAATCCATCAATTGACCATAATGCAACGTGGTGATGCTACATGACATTCACGGTTACGATCTAGTGCACATGCAACCGATCTAGCCCAAATGTTTCCCCCATCATCTCCATCATTTTTCCATGTCACTACCATGGATTCCTTTTCACAGCATGGTACATCTCCTTACATCCAACAAATTTTGCCAACACCTGGCCCACAAACATCACAAGACATTCCAAATATGCAAGGTCTAACCATTTTACTTCCCTTAAATAAAATTAAATTCATAATCGCGGCATTTATATTGTTCAGACGAATAATAATCACCATCAAATTCCTGTGTGTTGTTGATAAGGTTTAAGATGTGATGCATTAAGGGTATGATGGTACTTAACTCATAGGAGGCCTACGCACACATAGAAAGCCACGTATGGCACAACACACGCGAAGTCCTCCTCAGGTTAATGTGTACCACACACTCATCAATCGCCTATCTAATGGACTTAAAGGAAGCTATTGCCTTCGTTTTCAATACTGATATGGACCCAAGGTATTGTACCTGACCAATGTCTTATTGTTGTATCTTACATGTTATTCAAGAAGGTCATTATTCTTTTCCCATTATCGCGAGAACTTGTCTCATTATAAGGGACAAGAATCTTACACCTAGGAAATTCGTTGCTTCAAGGCGCTCATTGGATAGGCAATGAGGTAAACCTTATTTATAATCTCTTATATCCAATTTCTGTCCACATATTTACAATCTATTGGTCACTTATTTATATGGGAGTATATTTATAATTTTTTTTTATCTTCCAACCAGGTGATGGAAGCATATTGCAGATTTTTGCAGCATGAGGCCACGCGCACCAAACTGCTGAGGTCATCTTTACCTAGCTGTGAGTATAAAAAGTCAATTTGTGATTTTTCATGATGGATAAATAGTTGTGTTATGACCTGATTAGTCAATTCTTGATTCTCACCTTTAACCTAATTGCTTGTTTAATGTGAAGGAAATTGTGGTTCAAAGCAAACCTAAGAAATTAGCCAAGGACTCAATCTTGAATCAATATGAACGATTTTTGTATGACATGGCTATTCCATACGGCCAAGTTATTGAGGTATTTAGCAACTTTGAGATTTATACGTGTATAAACATGTATATCACTAAAATGAGTTAATTTTTCAATTTGCTTAGCCGGGTTATTTCATTACTCATGTCTTATTTGGATTTAGGTCTTCTTGCTCTTTGCTTATAGGTAGAACCATTGGACCCTATTAGTTCGATTTATACAAACTTAGAATACAATTACTTGATTCGCTTTGGTGGACGAAGAAAACGCACATGACAGGCACAAAACAATTTTGGTATGCAATGACTCATACAAACATTAAGTGACCGGAGAACTGCTATTTCATGTCTATTTACTTTATATCTTTAACCTTATTAACATAACTTACTTTACAATATTTTTGATGTCTTGCAGGCTAAGGTGCTAAGGTTTGATGGCTTACAAGAAGGGGAGTGTGGAGAATTTTAATTGGAGAGGTTTAGTTTCGTCATGCCTGATGTCCCTTCCCAAACGAATGAGTAAGCATTTTAATATTGATTAATAGGCGATTCTGTGACTTTTATTCCGTTGTAGTGATTATAATCAACCAACCACACACTTGTTTTAGGCATGATTGTGGAGTTTTCGCGATGAAATTCATGGAGCATTGAGTTCCGGTGGTCTAACGAAATCCATCGACCCTATGCCATGTTTGTAATCATGAAACATATTTATGATAATGTTTGTTACTAACTCAAACAATTGCATTGACCTAATCTCATTATTTGCAGACCCAAATGTCAAAGTATAGGCTTAAGATTCTGCAACATGTTACTGTCTCAACATAATGCTAAGATCAACAATGTTTCGTAATACCAATGAAAGGGACGGAGTCAATGAAGCCAGTCTGTAACCATATATCTTTCTCAAATGTAGGTTTTGTACTGATTATAGTGTAGAACTAATGAATTCGAGGTGAAACTTTGGGGTTTGATCGCTTCCTTGCCAAAATCGTTGCTTCTTTTTTTTTGGCTGATTTACATGGGGTATGGGACGGGGTTTGGATTTTGCTCAGTAATGCCCGTGATACATTTTTTGTCTACTCGCTTGATTAATCACATTTTGAAAATTTAAGAATCTTCTCATTAAAATATCCTTAGGTCAAACTCACCCCTTTGCTTGTATCCTCCGTCCGAAATTGGTTTTAAGGTTAAAGTATTGCTCGTGGTAAGGATGGGCGGAAATCAAGGATTTTAATGAGGTGGTCTCGAACTTTAGCGCTTTGGAGAAATTAGGGGACATTGAAGAAATTTTTATCTAAAATTAATGTCTTATATATTTTTTCTAAGCTATTTATAACGTTTGTTTCCAATTATTGTGTATAATGAATGATTAGAAATATAAAGCAACATATGTAACTCATTTCGTACATGCACCTTCTACGTAAAGGAAATTGAGATATTAGAATTGCGAACTGGTCGGAGGCTACAATATGAAGAAACATGGTGCTTCTATAATCAACTTTCTCTGCTTTTAGTTTACTATTGAAAGGGTATAGAGGATGAATCGCTTTCGCTTGCGCTGTAACCGAAAGTCGCTTTTATCGGGTCGCCACCGAACCGCGCTCTTATTGAATGCCGCTGTCACCCAAAGATGCCTTGGGACTAAGATCAAACACCGTTTCACTCTCCTTCTTCATCTCTGAAAACCCGTGCTCGGCCGCCATTCCGACGGTGGCCAACGCCGTCGCAGCCATCTCCAGGGTTGAAGACACACTACCCACAAACAGAGAAAAATAAGTGATCAACAGAAGAATCATGTAACGCTTCTTGCTAGAAGGACTCCTCAGGTTCTTGTCACGCAAATCCCACATAGGATTGGGATTTTTGGATTGGGATGATGGATCATTCATCATTGTCTTGCCTACAAGGGCCTGAGAGCAGCTGGGTTTTTCTTTCTTTCTTCTTTTTTTCGCTCAGGAAAAGGAAAAAAGGTCTAAAACAATGCTCAGAAAATAAATAAATTTCATCCCCAATTGTAAAATAGCATTGGTCATGGAATTTGAATGCATGTGGGCTAGATGTTGAATTACCGTAAATAGGAAATAAAAAAAGAAAAATTATATATAGATAGTAAATATTCGAACCAATTAAATATCATAATGTAAGAATCCATCATGTGCATCCAACCAAGAGGAACAAGAATTAGTCAAGAAAGGGAAAGAAACTGAGAAAGAGATTAATTTTAATCTAATTAGTTCAAGGATACAACAAAAGGCAACAACCATTCAGTAGTGACGCTGGAAGAAAAGATGACCAAAGCATGTGAACAAACATAATGACTCCCTAAGGCCAAGAAAGTGTATGGAACCCCGCATTATACATAAAAAGAAAAAGACATAAAATAAATAAAAGGTTTAGTAACCGCCTAAAAGGAATAGACATAAAATCAGCTTTGTCAAAAGATACTTTATCGTCAATGGTGAAGATAACCCAAGAGATATTCATTCCTACATCAGAAAAGTTTTGACACCCAAACCGAGTTCATTTACACCTTAAACATGTACTGTGTTTCCATTAATAAGCGTTTGTTTTTTGCTTCCATCGCTAATGCGTATAAAGAATATATCGTGTGGGTGTATATTTATGAAACATTTGCAATGGAAAAAATGCAAATCCTATGAAATGCTGTGAGGCTTGTACACCCCTTGTACAAAAGGAGTGCATCTGGCCAGATAAATAGTGTAATCACCTGTACACTATAACAAATTCGTGTTTTTCTGCTTTTTAAAGACTAGTATATGCATATAACCTCCTGCTTTCATGAAATAAATTATAAACACACTAAACTATAAAGAGTGCACTTATTCTTAAACCGTTCAGCTACACTTTACATGTACTGTGGCTTTTCCATTAATAAGCGTTGTTTTTTGCTTCCACCAATACGTATAAAGAATATATCGCGGTGGGTGTGGATAGGGAAAGCGATTTGCAATGGAAAACAAACTCACAAATGCGTAGGCTTGTAAACTTTGTACAAATAGTGCATTCCACTTTGCATGGCTAGGGTAATCATCTTGCAATAATTATAACAAATTGTTTTCTGGTGGTTTTAAAGACTAGTATATGCATATAACATCTCGCTTCATGAAATAAATTATAAACAATCAACTATGTGCTAGTTCACCTATTCTCGAACCGAGTCTGCTTACACCTTTAAACATGCACTCTGTTTTCCATTAATGTTGTTTTTACTTCCACCAATGCGTATAGCTACTATAACGTGGTGTATAGGAAAGCGATTTGAAATGGAAAAATGCAAATCCTAAGAAATGCGTAGGCTTGTACTGTCCCTTGTACGCTTAGTGCATTTGCCTGCCGCTAGTGTAATTCACCTTGTACACTATAACAAATTGTTTTTCTCGTTTTTTAAAGACTAGTATGCATATAACCTCTATTTTCATGAAATAAATTATAAACACATTCAAACTATGTGCCAGTTCACCTGTATTCTAAACCGAGTTCGTTTACACCTAAACATGTACTTTGTTTTTCCATTAATAAGCGTTGTTTTTTTCCCACCCAATGCGATAAAGAATATATCGGTGGGTGTATAGGGAAAGGATGGAAATGGAAAAAATGCAAATCCTATGTAATGCGCAGGTTTGTACACCTTGTACAGCTAGTGCATTTGCTCCGCATTAGTGTAATCACCTTGCACACTATAACAAATTCAGGTTTTTCCGCTTTTAAAGACTATATATGTATATAACTTCTATTTTTCATGAAATAAAATTATAAATACACAAAACTATGCTAGTGCACCTATTCTTAAACCGAGTTCGCTTTTACACCTTAAACATGTAATCGTGTTTTCCATTAATAAGTTGTTTTGTCACTGAATGCGTATAAAGAAATATATCGTGTGGGTGTATATGGAAAGCAGATTTGAAATGGAAAATGCAAATCTTATGAAATGCGTAGGCTTGTACACCCCTTTGTACAATTAGTGCATTCGTCTGCATGCACAGAATTCACCTCGCATTGACTATAACAAATTTTGTTTCGTTTAAAGACCAAGATATGCATATAACCCCATTCATGAAATAAATTATAAAACACACCAAACTATGTGCTAGTGCACCTATTCATAAACCGAGCCCGCTTTACACCTAAACATGTACTGTTTTTCTATTAATAAGCGCTGCTTTTGCTTCGACTAACGCGTATAAAGACATATCGTGGTGTGTATAGGGAAAGCGATTGAAATGAAAATGCAATCCTATGAAATGCATGAAGCTTGTACACCTTGTGCAATAGTGCATTTGTCTCTTGTATGCTTAGTGTAATCACTCTTGTACACTCTAACAAATTCTCATGGTTTTTCTGCTTTTAAAGACTAGTATATGCATATAACATCTATTTTTCATGAAATAAATTATAAATACACTAAACTATGTGCTAGTGCACCGCTCCTAAACCGAGTTCGTTTACACCTTAAACATACCAGGTTTTTCCATTAATAAGCGTTTGTTTTTCTTCCACCAACGCTAAAAGATGTTAATATATCGTATGTGTGTATAGGGAAAGCTATTTTGAAATGGAAAATGCAATCCTATGAAATGTTATTTGTACACCCCTTTGCATGCTAGTGCATTTGGCTCTGCATACAGGCTAGAATCAATTGCACACTATAACAAATTGTGCTTTAATACTGTTGATCTGAATTCAATATTTGCTTCGCTTTTTTTCATAGAAACCCACAGCCATAACAGCTCAAAATTTAAAACAAATTTGACTTTTATTATATAAAAAGACTCAAATTTTATTTTTTGGGATCTCTTTTTCATTGTGTTCGATGCTAAGAAAATATGATAATCCAAGCATGTGGGAACCCTAACTGGTTTTTCTATTTTTAACCTCTAGAAATGGTAGCATCTTGATTCTTCATAATTTCAAAAATGGGGGCAGATGAGAAAAATAGGAATTCATGCCAACCTATCCGGTTTTTCTTTCTCGAATACCCGTAGCCAGATCATCTCCAAACATCACCATCGCCTTCACCTCATCTCGCACGTGCAGAAGCAGCCCGACTGACTTCTCGGGCGGACTTCTCCATTTCCACATCCTCCACCCTTCTGCTTCACCGACTCGCTCGACATGTATATGTCGTCAACATCCTCTAAATTGTATCTGTGGTAATACAGACCAAGATTCTCAGACTCTCCAATCGCTTCTAAGAAGACTCCATGGATATTTCCTATTGGGCTTGGGCATCTCGCTATGGCTCGATTTCTTCTGGTGGAAAACCGTGAGCAAAGAGAAGAACAGTAGAAAGATGTTTTGAAGAGAAAGAGAAAGAGAAAGAGAAAGAGGCAGTTTTGAATTTGTCGGAAAACACAAAAGAAAAATGAATTTTCGTAGTTCCACATCACCGATGTGGAAATCATTAAGGCATTTTTGAACTCGAAATGTTTATCCTTAAAGTCAAATATAAGTGTTATGAGGCCTTAAGGTTAATTATTAGTGTTCCCAAGACCCCAAGACATAATTCACCCACTGCTTTATTATGTGATACTGAATCCGGGGTAGTTTCGTTTATTTCAAAAACCTTTTGTTTATAACATGAACATTATTTTCATTTTCAACCTATTTTAATATTTTCATTGAAAGAAAGTAATTTTTTTTAAATAACCTAAATATGTCAAAACTCCCATCTTTAAGAAAATATCACCATAATATGTGGTGGACCTACCTTGGAATTAGGGGTCACATTCAGCTCCTAATATATTTTTGTACTTTTTAAAAAATGTCATAAAAAATAGATTACTTTTAAAAAAACAAATTTGATATTTTATTTATTTTATATAATTTTAAAAATAAATTCTGTTGATGAGTAGACAATTTTATTCCAAATCAAAATTTCTCCTCCCCATCCCTATACACATAGGATTGAAGTTCAAATGGGGTGAATCTGCAGGTAATAGAATATTATAAAATAAAATAAAAATAGAAAATATTTTTAGAGTTTTAGTTTTCGAAACAATAGAAACGATTTTAAAAAGATATGCTTCCAAAACTTTTTTTTGGGAAGAGGGAGGTTTCCTTTTCTTCAATCTTCAGGATGCATCAGGGGTAGTTTCGGCCAAAAAATTTCAATGCGTTCATATCTCTTTCCCTCTCTCTCATCGTCTGTTCGCCTTCTTGGATGACAGCGTGGGCCTCTTGCCCTATTTCTGTAGTCTGTTTCTTCCGTCGCTTCAATTACCAACAATCTTTCAAACCCTAATCTTCCTCTCTTGAATTGGTTTCTGCACAGGGGATCCTTTGGGATTTTGATTCCCAATATATTTGTCTGGATTTCATGGTGTTATTGTTCCGTTTCAATTTCCATTGATTGATTCTGGGGCTTTCTGGTAAGTTTTTTCTGTGTTTGATTTGGGTGTAATGGCGAAGGGTACGGATTCAGAGGAGTTTGTTAGGTTGTCTCGGTTCGGCCGGGCTGCAACGGAGTTTGCCTTTGCAGTGAAGGCTCAATCGGCGATTGCTGGTTCTTTTGGGCCGAATCTGAACCTGAATGATAGGAGTGGGGTTTGGGGCAATGGGGGTTCGGAGAATTCGAATAATAAGAGGCAAAGAAGCTCGGTTTCCAATTCAGAGAAAAGCAATGCGGAGGAAAGGTCTCATGAAGATAGAATCAGGAGCAATGAAACGGAGTCGATGGACAATGAGGCGGTGAGAAGCGGGGATGGGGAGCAGGGGAACCATCCAGCGGATAATCCGGCGCAAACTGCCTGTTCTAGTGAAGCAAGAGCCGCGGAGGGCGGAGGAGTTAAAGATGATTACGCCCCTCTCATGAACAGAGAGGATGCAGATATCAGTGAAACTCAAAATGCCGATGTAGTCGAGAATGCAACTTTGGATCAGCAGCCCAAGGAAGTTTCTGGAACTGATTTGAAGCCCAATGCCGATGCTATGGAGATCTCTGCTGTCAATAATGGCGAGGAGAATACAGGGACGGCGAGGAGTAGTTCCTTGGTGCCTCATACTCCGAGGCGGTTTCCTGCAAAATTAAAGGAGCTTCTTGACAGTGGTATTCTCGAGGGCTTGCCTGTGCAGTACATACGAGGCTCAAGAGTAAGGTTTTGCATACCTGTGGTGGGCCTCTGCAACGAGAATGTTTTATGTTCCATTCTAATTTTGGTTTATACAACTTTCCTTGTAGACAAGAGGAAGTGGGAGTGAACCAGGGCTTCTGGGTGAGATCAAGGGATTCTGGGATCCTTTATTGCTGTTTTGCAAAGGAACAAAAGTAAGTATTGGCATATCATTTTTAGATATGGGCATGTTATTAGTTTTGTTCCATAATAGTACTTTTAAAATAAAAATGCCAATCTGGGGCATTAAATTAAAATCTTCGCCCAAATTAGTTTAAAACCATTGTCATCAACTATGGTTTTAACTTCAAGCTGTTCCTAATACCAATTAGTGGCTTTGACTTTAAAAAAAAAATTTAAAACCACTAACCATGGTTTTGATTTATACGCACTAGCCATTATTTCAAACATTAATTGGGATATATATATATATATATATATATATATATATATATATATATATATATATATATGTATATATATATATATATATTATTATTATATTATTTTAAAAGATTACAAGGGACAAAGTTTCATGTTATTGCCATGGTTTTCAAAGGCTCATGCACTAAACATGACTTAGGATGCATTTCAATTTTATAAAATATGATTTGATAGTTCATCCAATCACTAAAAAATTTAAGATTCTAAAACATTCAACAACAGAAAAGAAATTATTATATAAATTCTAATATATATTTGTACTAAATATAGAAGCCTTCGAAAAGGAAAAGTAACGTAGCCGAGGCCTCTCTCCAAGAAAGTGTCACATGTGTAATCATAGATAATTGAAGGAAAATTAGGTATTTCTATTGATTACAAATAACCTATTTATATATACAAGACAATCCCAAACCAAACAGGGAAAAATACAAGCTTCCTAACTCTACATGTCTACTTTCTCCCAATCAGTTTCTAATTCAATACTATAACACTCCCTCAAGTCTGAGTGATAGATATTGATCATGCCCAACTTGTTACAAAAGATAACCCGACTTGACTTCCACCAAAGGTTCTCATAAGATATCTCCTTTAATCGCTCTCCGCCCCATATCCCGCATCGAGTTAGATGTTATAAGCATGAGAGCTTGGTTATCACACCAAAGCTTCACGCAGATCAAGTTTCGGCGTCCACTCCATGAATAACTCCGACATATCCACATGATCTCACAGAGAGATTGTGTCACATGTTTCACTCGACTTCGCACTAAACCATAAGACAACACTTGTTTACTCTGTAATGGACTGATTTCCTCCAAAAGACACACATCCCCGTGTGGATCTCCTATCTTCCTGGGGATCCCGCCCAATCCGCTAAAAGCACCCACCATTCGTGATAACCCACGCTTCTTATACAATATTCCACGTCTAACTACTTCTTTCAAATAGCATAGATATGCTCGACAATGCACTAAACATCTGATTGTGGAGATGACATAACCGACTCAAAACACTTACTCGAATGAGTAATATCCTGCCAGTTATCGTTAGATAATCTAAATTTCCCAACCAGCCTCTCGTATCTCTGTGTTCTTCGTAAATAGTATTCCTTTCTTAGTGATCCGCATTAAGAGTCATGATATTACACTAGCTTGACACCCAACTTCCCTGTCTTAGATAGCATATCTAGCACATATTTATGTTGAGATAGCAGAATTCCTTGCTTACTTCTCATGACTTCAACACCTAAGAAATACTTCAACATTCCTAAATCCTTTGTGTGAAAATGACTGTGAAGAAACGATTTAAGAGATAATATACTTTCGAAATACCAATGATGATAATCGTATCCACATACACTACCAGAATACCAAACTAGAATTGCTGGCGACTGAGTGGTCGACTTACCCTTCATGCCAATGTCTCAACCGCTTGACACTCCATAAACCTACACTGTGACTCGCTTTCAAACCATACAGAGATTTCCAAAGATGACACAATTTCCCTATCTCCCCCTGAGCAACAAACCCCGGAGGTTGTTCCATATAAACCTCTTCCTAAAGATCTTCATGCAGAAAGACATTCTTGATATCAACCTGATGCAAGTCCCAATCATAAGAAGCAACAAGAGAAATAAAGAGATCTAACATATGTCACTTAGCTGTGAGAAAAAAACATCATAATTATCAACTCTAGGTCCGAAAGCATAGTCGTATGTAACAAGACGTGCCTTCAGACCCAGCAACAAAACCCATCCGGATTAAACTTGATCGCAAACACCCAATGATCGACCACAACCTTCACGAGGTGCACTGAGTTCCACGCACCATCACATCTGTATCGCATTTCATCCCACCATAAAGACTATTAAACTGAATACGAGATAAAGCCTCGCACAATGTTAGGAAGATTGATATAGAACTAAGAGATGCACAAAGGAACAAGAGGAAGATAATGTGTGGGTTATGCAAGAAACAAACGAAGAGATTGGGTGAGCACACTGATGTTTACCTTTACGAAGAGCAATCAGAAGATCATCATTTTGGACTGGATCTGATGACGAAGCAGCTAGTGTTAGACTAGAGACTGGAGGGTTCTAGCGCCGAGAATATACCTGAGTAATGGGAGATTTAACAAGAACGGGAGCTAGAGTAGGAGTCAGTGGAACAGGGGAGGAAATAGTGTACACTAATAAATCATCACCCTTCCCTTGACTAGTAATAGGAGAAGAAAGAAAACGGGATAGTCTCAAAGAATGTACATCAAGTATTACAAAGAACGCCAAGAGCCGGGACAATAACACCTATATCTCAACACGGCGAATATCCTGCACAACGATACACCTGCAGACTTTGGATCATGTTTATGTACTCAGATGGTCATCTTAACAAAGCATGTGCATCCAAATACCTGGGATCAATGGGGGAACAATGGTTTATTTGGAAACAACCTGGTGCGGAGTAGCCCAATTAAGCAACCGGGAGAGTGGCATCCCGTTAATTAAAAAATGTAAAGTGGAGGATCATATGTTCTAAAAATGCTTGGTGGACATCCATTTCCAAACAAAAGGACCCGCAATCTCAAGAAGATGTCTATTCTTTCTTTCAACTATCCTATTCGAGATGTGCCAGACAACACAAGAGGTCTGATGGAGAATCCATGTTGTAACATGAAGGACTTGAAAGGTTTTGACAAATATTCCTTGGCGTTATCACTCCTCAATGTTTCAACAGGGACATGAAATTCAGTTTGAATTTTAGAACAAAAGGCACTAAAATGAGAAAAAAGCTCATAACGACTTTTCATTGATAAAATTTCATGGGTATGAGAAAATCATCAACAAAAGCAACGAAATACTTAAACCCAAAGTGGGAGATTACTAATCGACAATGTAATCTCAAACATCCGGAATTTAACTAACCTGGGAAGGCGGCTCGTTTATTGACTTCTGACCTAAAATGCATATGATGAAGCTTAGCATATTGACACGACTCACTGGTCAATGAAGATAGACTAGAAACTGATGATATAGCTTCTTCAACAGAGAGAAGGACGACCTGCGCTTAATAACGTTATTCGAATCCGCAGAATAAATCCTAGAACAAACACTGGGTTGGGTACCCAAAGGTTACAGGTTCGAGTCCCCTTGGGAGCACTAGAGTATTTACCCGGCTTTTTGCTCCAGGGCCCCGTGGAATTAGTCGAGGTGCTCGTAAGCTAGCTCGGACATCCACGGTTATAAAAAAAAAAACCAAAAAACAAAAAAACAAAACAAACAAACAAACAAACAAACTCCAAGACAAGCAACAGACTTTGGCACCTCTGTTTCAAGGATGTAGAGACCCCTAGACTCGCGTCTTCTACCAATAATCTGCTTCGTCGAAAGATCCAGAATTAAACAATAATTATGAAAGAATGAGATATTGCAATTAAGTGTACGAGTGAGTTTACTCATAGAAATTAAATTAAAAGATAATTATGGTAAACTCAGAACATAGGTCAAAGTGATTAAAGGAGTTTGATGAATTGTTCTAATCTAGGGTGACACAAAGACGTCAATTCCATCCGCAGTGGGTACGTAGAGGTAGAAGGGCAGACTGAAACGTAGCAAATAAATTGGCATTACTCGTGCGTGGTTGTGGCTCTAGAGTCAATGACCCATATGGAGGAAGATGAAAGAAAACATGTACTGGTTTTACTTGACTCGGCAAGTGTAGTGATAGAAGTAGATGCAGACTTAAGTGATTTATGGTAATAAACAGATTGAAATCTTCGATTTTTATTCTGCAACTTTCTACAATTCCGACTTACATGTCCCAGATTATTGCAATAATGATACACAACTTCTCCTAAGGGTTTTTTGTTAGTCATAAAAGGTATTCAACCTGGAACAGTTTTATAAACTAAAATACTAAAAATAGGATTAAAAGGAAAGAACTGAATTTTCCACAAAAACATCACACTTGAATGGATTTTGGTCCAACCTCAAAACACTAGTGAGAGCTACTAGGTCTCCAACAAATAACAGAAAAATCAAGAAACCCTAGAAAACAAGGGCAGCCGAACACAAAAAAGGGAAAAAGGCATTGTTGCAGGCCTTAGACCAAGAAGAAAAGTAGCTGGGGAGCTTTGTTGGCGGCCGAAATGTGCTCCATGCGCCTTGACACTCCGGCGCGTGAGGGAGAGGGCCGAGAGAAGCAGCTGCGTGTGTTGGCTCGTGAGTGGTCCATGTCGAGGTCCATCACACGGTGATCCTGGTGGACGCATCCGTGGGAGGCCCACCGTCGAGATGGGTCATTGAAAATTCGTTGGAGTTTTGTTGCCAATTGATGAAGGTTTTTTCACGATTTTCCCAAAAGATTTTCCTTTTTCTGAACAAATTCAAGCCCTAGGCTCTGATACCATATAATCATAGATAATTGAAGGAAAATTTGTGTATTTCATTGATCACAAATAACCTATTTATATACAAGACAATCCCTAAACCAAATAGGAAAGAATATGAAGTTTTCTAACTCTACATGTTTCCTTTCCCAACTAGTTTCTAATTCTACACTACTATAACATGATGCAAAGCCATGTAACTATGGAGTGGTTGCTCTCTTGCATAGGAGTGCTTTAAGCACATCTTTAAATTTATGATTGGCACTTATGTTAATGCCTGCCTAGTGCCACACAAATGCTTGCTCTTTCTTACATATTTATTTATTTTTACTCAAATGTAGGTTGTCACACCCAACCTATTTGAGCTGCATGCTGGTAGTTCAAATTAACGCCCCGCAGTATACATTTAGTGCATTCGAAAATGGACTTCCCTTCGTGGTGTAATGAATGCATGTAAAAATGCTGCATTGAACTCTTTGGATGAAGACATAAGGGTGGCCATTGGTTGTTCAATATATCAGAAATCCACATTCTGTCTGAACTGTAAAGGCTAAGCTTGTCCTTATTTCCTTTTTTGCATGTTCAATTCTTTGCCTGGGAGAATGATTTTTACATACCATGTGACAATTTTAATTACCTTAAGGTCGTATTTCTAAAGCTGGCAATGGGAATTCAAAGGTTTTGTGTGTATCTTGCGTGCAATTAAAGGAGTCTCAAGCCAGCGTTTCTCAAATGACTGGTAATAATGATAGGTATGCTCCATGAATGAACTCCTTAAATTTTAAGTACTCGTTGTTTAGTGTTGGAGTGCTTTTTGCTCCACTGGGTTCACATTACTTGTACTGTACTATGAATCTCACCAAATAGTATGCTCTTTAGATGATAGGCTGGTATACTCATTTTTTGCAGGCTGAGTAAGGTCTTTTTTTGTTTGTATCTTCCTTTTTAAATAGCTATCTTCTTAATTAAGTTACTCCATCCTAAAATGTTAAGCTAAGAGGTTCCTTTTAGTATATGTAATTTACATTTACTTGCACTTGATTTAGAATCTTTAAGTAGGACTATTGAAGGTGGGCCTCTGGACAGTCAGGTTGGATTTATATAGTGTAATTTTCTGTGAGGTTCTATGTGGCTTTCTTCTGAACAAAATTGAATTTTGGTCTTGGTTCTTTATAATAATGTTAGTATACTTGTATTCATATAAATTTAAGGAGAAATTCTGTTTACTGACTGTTGCTATTTATTTATTTTATTATTACTTTTTTGGGCAGTAGAAGGATTCTATTTGATACATTTTAAAAATACACAATCGCTTAGGTTCATGACTTCTTGTTTTTATAAAACAAATTTTAAATTTAAAACTCTCAAGTAAACATAATCGTGTTTCTGGTCCCGTGATTCATATTTAGCAACATAAATTAATCTGGAGAATTCTTTTAGCAACATAGTGTCATAAGAACATAATACAGAGTGTGTCTTCTGATCGGCTCCTATTTATTTATCCTTGCTTATTAATTACTTGGTCCCTTCGCTCTCAGTCATCTCAGGTCACCAAAACCAAGCACGATATCAAGGTCAGCAGCAGCTGAGAGTGTGTCAAAGTGCAGCTCATCAGGAAGTAGGATTTATGGGAGGGTAACTAAAAAGTAGGTATTCTTTCTTTGTCAGATGAATGTATCAATTCTCTTTGTTTCTGTTCATTTTGTTTTTTAGTTATCATAGTTTTACAATGATGACATATGGCAATTGGTTTTTGTCTATACTGTTTTTGATAACTTAAACTTTTAGTTTTGATATCTTCTCCAGAGATCTGGGCTTGCATAAACTGGTGTTTGGAGAAAATGGCCTGCCTGAAGGAACAGAAGTGGGTTATTATGTTCGTGGACAGGTAGTTACTGTGAGGAGCCAATCATTTCATTTGATTATTTTGATTGCTTCTTTCTTTTCTGAATAATTGTATACTTTTTGCAGCAATTGCTGGTTGGCTACAAAAAGGGTTCTGGAATCTTTTGTACTTGCTGTAACTCTGAGGTACTCTTGATATGTTTGAACTACACTTTTCTGAATATTTTGCCAGTGATTTTAATCTTTGTTCTTAATGGCAGGTCAGTCCATCACAATTTGAGGCTCACGCTGGTTGGGCATCACGCAAACCGTGAGTGTTTATTTTCAATTTTAGAAGATTGAAGAGTCAATGACCTTGAGACTGAGTGTCCTGTAATTTCTATCTCGGCCATGAGAGGAAAATTACCAAAAGTTTTAACTGTTTTGGTCCATGGCACAGTTTGAAAGTCGAAGCCCATTGTTTCTGGCTGCCTTATTTCTCAAGGGGTTGCCCGGGGTGGGGGTGGACTATCAAGCAATTTGGCACAAACTTTATTTATTATTAATGAAAAGAAAAATCTAACCACTGAAAGAGTATTTATTTGAAGTAATCAGCTGGTTGGAAAATAATCATGTCAATTTGAGACTATTGGTCCTGCAATTTATATTCCAGCCATGAAGCTGAAAATTTGGAAAGAGGGTGCTTATGTTACATGGAAAAGATCTGAACTGCTGTACTGTTTTATTTTTTATAACCCTTTTAACCATGGTAATCTTTTCTTTGGTAGTTACCTGTATATATACATCAGTCGGGGTGTCTCTCCATGAATTCTCACTATCTCTATCAAGGATCAGGGAGATTTCTGTCAATGATAGTGATGATCTCTGCAGCATATGCCTAGATGGAGGAGACCTTTTGTGTTGTGACGGATGCCCAAGAGTCTATCATAAAGGTTTATTTTTGTGTTTCATTCATTCGGCAAGGTTTAGTTGTCATGCATTGAAACTACATACTGTTTATTTCCATGTAAGGAGGGGAAAGAGATGCATTTAGATGTATGCTAAGTACTGAAAATTACTTAATATCAGTTGTTAGAGGAGAGGAGGAAACAAAGAAGAATAACTCATGACAGATTAAGTTTGATACTTTGTCTTTTGCTAGTATTTGTATTTTATTTTTTTCTTTGTCTATTTGTATCTAAACTTTACATTTTCTTTCTGGTCTTTTTTCAATTTTATTTTATATGAAGTGAGTCAGTGGATAGGAATAGCAAACTGGCAGAGTTCTTGTCTATGTAATTTGTACTAATAGCTTTATCATATTTGTCATTACATACACTCTAGCACCACAGCTAATTAATGCATTAAAATGGCACATTTAGCCTGCATGCCATTACTGGCATGCAGCTCTATGCCTTGCAATTTGTGCCACTGTCTTGAATATATCTGTCAGTACCAATGCTCAAGCAGCACCTTTTTATTCTCTTATTTCCTTTCTTTTTCCTCTTAATGTACTATTATGACATAGCCAATCTGTTTGCAATAGTTGCCACATACTATTTTATTTTATGTTTTTTGAACATGCCTTACTATTTGATTAGGGGTTTCTATCATAATGAACTTTCAGATATTGAACATATTGGGAGATATCCTATCAAGGAAAAAAAATAAGAAAAGAAACTTAATGGACATAAATTTTTTGTCTTTTTGAAGACATGTCATCCCTCCCTCCTTTCCTCCTCTCCCTCCCTCTCTCTCTCTCTCTCTCTTGCTCTTTCCTTCCGTATTTCGCATTATTATAGGTCTTTTCTTTCGCCTTTTTTCAATTCCCACAAGTCGATAGAGATCAGTGATCAGGGATGGGTCTGGTGGAATTAACTAAATGCATAGTTTTGATTCAATAGTTAACAGTATCTTTTGAAATTTCAAGTACAACCATTACAATTAGATATGTACGAACTGTTATATTATAACTATGTTACTAGCTTCCTTTAAACTATAGAAAAGGCACAACACATGAAGGATGGAAGATTCCTAGTATTCCATTAAAGACAAAGATGTGCACAATAGTTCCACATTTTTATTTCTAGATAATATGTTTAGTACTCTCCTACCAAGCAATGGGAATCAATATGCAATCAGGCTAAGATTAGACTCTAGAGCCCACTATCTGGAGGAAGAAATCCGGGTCAACTTGTATTGATGGCTACTCATGTTTTGCTTAGGGTTGACTGGCTCGATCTGACCTGGTTTGGAAGTACGAACATTGGGAGGGCTATGTGGTTGGGGAGAACTAAGGCCTGATTCTCTTGCTCATTGGTTTGTGTTATATTAACTGTAATGGTTGATGTTTCAGTTCCTTCAGCTCAACTAAATTTTTGTTTAAATAAACACCAAGTGTCTGATTTATATGTGATGAGAACTTAATTCCTGTATTTAGTTTTTTCCTTCCATTCTGTGGATGCCTATATACTACATGTGTTCCTGCCATGATGGTTGGTGGGCTACCAGATGCCATTTTAAAGTGGAAACTGGTTAACTGTACATCACTTTGTCCTAATGAAAATCTGCATCCTTGATTCTGCATGTTTTTCGTTGCATTCTCAAAATAAAGATGGGAATGGCCTCTAATTCATGTTCTTGTATGAAGCATCCTCTAAATGAAATCAGAAGGTAAGTCATTTTCTTATCTATCCAAAAAAATTAGTGGATTCATTGTCTTGCAATACGTAATGTTAATATTCTTTCATGTTATATGTCAATTGAACATTTACTTGAATGGTATTTAATTTTCTACCTTGAAATCATTGAATGTCCAAGATTTGTTGTGAACTTTATCATTACTTCCTTTAATTGTCAATTTCGTTTGATAATTGATTGTTAATTTGCTCTATTGCAGAATGTGTGTCACTGGCAACTGTCCCGAAGGGCAAGTGGTTCTGCAAATTTTGCAATAATATGTTGCAAAAAGAAAGATTTGTAGAACATAATGCCAATGCTGTGGCTGCAGGAAGGATAGCGGGTGTGGACCCAATCGAACAGATTACAAAACGATGCATTCGCATTGTTAACACTCAAGCTGATGAAATGGGAGGATGTGCCTTGTGCAGGTGTGTCAAAATTTCTATTCAACTCGATTTACACGTATTTAGAAGCTTTGGTTAGTTTTATATCCTTAAGTGGCTATACCTTTCTGCACAGTTCTCCTTATGTAATAGAGGTGTTTAGTCTTACATTGATCAGTATTCTGTATTTTGTGGGGAGGATCTCTCTCCCTTGACTTGTACTTTCTCTATGATCAATGTATTTTGTTTTTTACGAGAAAAAACAGAGTTTAGTATTTGACTTTTATCTTGTTGAGGTTAATCATTAAGAAATCTGCTGATAGCCTGGTAAGCATCAAATGACTCCCATATTGGCTTTGCAGGGTGGACTCACATTAATGTGATGTTTCTTTAAGCATACGCTCCCTTCTGTTGCCCTTGTAAAGGCCGCTCAATATTAACTTCTTGTCCTGTTTCCTTGAGGGATTTATTTATCATGCATTTTGGTGTATGCAGAAGGCATGAATTCAGCAGATCGTTTGGTCCTCGCACTGTTATGCTTTGTGATCAAGTAATAGTCTCTGCGCTCTTCATGATGACATTTTTTTTATTGAGATTTCAAGTGCCCTATAGTTTAATATTGGTTGCCATTAATTTTATATGTGAACTAATGTTTCACTGTTTTTTGTTCTCAGTGTGAGAAGGAATTCCACGTTGGGTGCTTAAGAGACCATAAAATGGATGACCTAAAGGTATTTTAAATATCTCTTTGTGGTCACACAGTCTTCCGATCAACAATATTTCTTTTATATTAAGCACGCATTAAAAATATTTGAGGCTGCATGTGCAACTGCAGGAAGTGCCAAAGGGCAAATGGTTTTGTTGCCATGACTGCAAGAGAATCAATTCTTCTTTGCAGAAATTGGTTCTTCGTGGAGAAGAGGAGCTTCCATCTGATGTTTTGAGGACTTTGAAGGAAAATATGGAAGAAATGGTTCTTTTCCAGGTAAGGATCCTGATATAAAATGGAGGCTCCTTTATGGGAGAAAGGCTTCTTCTATTGAAGCAGGATCATTGCTTTCTCAGGCTCTATCCATATTCCAAGTGAGTGATTATTGGCTTATATTTTATGATACTTACTAATTTTTAAAATATCATGATATATTGGCAAAATTTCACCGATATATCGGGTTCTAGAGGCCGTGGATTTATATTTGAGATAGAAATATTGGTTGTGCAATATTTCCATGATTTTTCAATTTTTTTACCCGATATATCGATATTAGACCAATTTTTCACTTAAACTACCAATTTTTTTGGTTAGTCGGTGACTAGCTTTAATCAAGAATAAACACACATTTATTATTAACAAATTGTTTGTAAAACAAATATAAACATGTTTCAAGCAAATATTTAAAAAATATTTTATTAAATAAATTAATTCTCATTATGAATACATTTGAATTAGAATCAATTATAATTTTCATATTAACTGTACTTTTAAATTAGATGTATTATCATAATTGTGTTCTAGAATAATACATAATACATAATTTAACAATAAATTTTATCATAATATTACTTTTTTAGAGTTTCACTATATGTTTGTAAGTTTTTGTTTTTTACTATCTAAACTTTATGTCAAATATCCACTAATATATTTTTGCATATATCCTATATATTTGTAAAATTTGAGTATTGATAAATCCATGTTATATATTTTTTATCCTTGTATAACTATTCTATAGTTGGAAAAGTTGATATGCAAAGTAATTTTTTAATAATGATGTGTTATAGTTTTAAACCCTGGTTGTAAATTTCGTAAGTGTGAGACTTTAGTTCTTTCTTTAATCTCATAAAGAAAACACTCCTATCCGCTGATTTTAGTGTTCTGAAATGGTTTGTTGAAGATATATATATATATATATATATATATATATATATATATATATATATATATATATATATATATATAAAAAAATGCCCTAACTAGTATTTCTTTCTATTTTCCAAATGGTGTGATAAAATTTTATTGTTCACAAAAGCACTTGAGCAGAAAAAGTACTATGTCTGGTTGAATGTCTACTGGTTTGAGAGAAATCAATTTAACTCCTCTGCCTTTCTTCCATGTATACAAACATTTATTAGCAGTATCTGTCCAGCTCACTTTCTAATTTCTCATGCATATGCAAATGTATCATCTGCACTTTTTATGCATGGCACTCCTGTTCGAATTTCTAAATATCTTATTCTAGATTACAGCATGCCGAGGTCAAAATGTATTGTACACTGGCTAGTTAGCTAGTTTGGATAATTTGAAGTTTTTTCTGTTTTGCTATTGCAAGTGGAAATTCTCTTGATATTGTTGTGTAATACTTTGTTGACTTTGGCCAATATATACTTGAGTTTCTATTTTGCTTTTGCATCTCATTCTTTTGCTGCAGGAACAGTTTGATCCAATTGCTGATGCTGCAGGCCGAGACCTTCTACCTGATATGGTGCATGGGTAAGCAATGAGAGTCTCTTTTTTATTATTTAAATTTATGAATTTGTTTTTCTTTTTCAGTATCATTTTGGAACAACATATAAAATTTCAGAATGCCCTTTTTCTGCTTATTCTTTTGGCAGCAAAGGCACAAGGGAGTGGGATTTCGGAGGCATGCACTGCGCCATATTAACAGATGGGTGAGAATCTACTCTGAATGTTTTGCCTTGTCTGTTTCCCCGAGGATATGCAATAATCCTTTTCCCAAGCTCACTGTCTACTGTAACCCTAGATATTCCTTGTGTGAAGCCAAGAGATAAAAACCCTTGAGGCTTGGCTCTTGTGATAAAAAAGACAGATAAAAGGGAGGTTCCAGGTTTGATTCTCAATGTGGACAAATAAAGATTTCAAAACCCATTTACCTATCCAAGGAAAAAAAAAGAAGAGATAACACTTGCACCACTAGGCTTCTAAACCCTGTTTATTTGTTAATTGTATTCTTTTGGATTGATAAATTTTCTAATAACAAGCTTATCAAAAAAAAATTTAAAAAGCTTATCAAAAAATAAATTTCTGATAATAATTTCTCACTATACTACCGTTGTATCAGCAGCTACCTTCGAAGTTGTACTCTCTGGGATTGTAATTTGTTGTATCATAGTTGCTGCTTGTTTAGCAGTTCCCAATTCTTATCAGCAGCTACCCTTTTGCTTGCATTCTGTATTATGATTGATGGCTTGTCTGATAATAATTGCTTATTGTGCAGCTCTCAAGTTGTATCAGCAGCTGCCTTCCGAATATTTGGGAAGGAAGTTGCAGAACTGCCTCTAGTGGCCACACGGAAGGATTGCCAAGGCCAGGTGAATATACTCTTCCTTTGATGATTTCATCTTTTTCCCCCTAGAATTATTCTTTCCCCAACAAGCCAAGAGCTTGTTTTCCATAAAACTGAAATGTGAGTTATGGCATGACATTCATAATAAATTACCGTTTCTGCAGGGTTACCTTAGACCCTGCCCTTGCCTCGAGGGACTGCTTGGTCTTCTTGAGGTGGGGAGTCTTGTGCTTCCTGCTGCTGAAGGAGCAGAGTCCATCTGGACAAACAAATTTGATTTTAACAAGATGACACTAGAGCAGGTCAGTGTTTTCATTTATTTTGTTTACTCGTGTTGTCGTTCTGGGTTCAGCTCTTTCTTGTGATCTCTCTCGGCTGCAGTGTGTACATAAGTTGATATATGTGATGGACCTTTTTGGTATTGCAGCAAAACAATTTCAGAAGAGATTACCAGATGATGACTTTCCAAGGCACACTGATGCTGCAGAAGTTGGTCCCTAGGTAATGTTATTGTTGCAAATTTGAAGAACAGCTGAAGATTGTTTCATTTTGGAATATACCTGAAAATGGGATCACTCTCACAAAATTTTGAATTTTTTTTTGGGGTACAGAAATTAAAATTATAATTTGTACAGATGTTGTTAGAATTTTGTGTAGTCTTAAATATGAAGGCAGCAGATGTAAGAAGACAAAAGAGAGAAAAGTAAATACAAAAGCAGAGTGAAAGTGAATTCTAATTTTCAATCAAAATTTTGAACTCCTGTGTAAAACACATGATGATGAAATGGAGAATTATAGGGAAAGAAAACATCAAGTACAAACTATGGCACTCCTAATGTTCCATTCTTTCTACAAATCATCTTTTGTGTTTCTTATTCCCAACGGTGATAATCTTATGAATTATGATGCTATGCAGAAGTATGTTCAGAATGTAATCTAATAGATTGTGTTTTTTATCAACTTATGTGGATGAAATTAATCTCTGTATTACATTTAACAATATTAATAGTTAATTTGATTATAACTGTAACTACTTAATCCATATTTGGACTAATTGCAAATTTATTTTAAGTAAATAATTCAATTGAGTTGTATGTTTGTCAGTCGAAAAATCAATCATATGCATTCAAGCTAGATTCTATTTTATTGAATTATTAAATTGGTAGCAGAATGTGCTATTCATTTAATAATTAAATAACCAAAGGAGTAGAGGAAGAAGTAACGGAAATTTTTTTTGAAGTTAAGGCTCTAAAATCCATGGTTTAGTTAATTGATTTAATTATATTTTATATATAAGAAAACCATAACAATATAATCATTTCTTTAAAAAGTACTAGAAAAGAAAGTGTTTAGCTGAAAAGAGGGAGGGGATTTCATAAATTTGGGATCTTTAATTAAATATTGGTGAAAAAAGTTACACCACCACTTTATTGATTCTCTAATGTTAGTATTGCATTTTTTTTTAATTTCTTTTATAACCGTGAGTGTTGGGTCCTATGCACCTTGATTAATCCCCATGTGAACTAGAAATTAATGATTAGGTAAATTTGACAAATTTTCAATGATCATACGCATCTTGATTAATCACATGTGAACTTGAAATTAATGATTAGGTAAATTTGACAAATTTTCAATGACCTTAATGATACATGAACCTTGATTAATCCCACGGAATTTGAAAACTTCCAAGAACTATAAAGAGATGAATAGTAACTATTTGTACGACATGAACGCAACCTCGCTTAATAATACAAAGACTTGATTAATCCCACGTGAATTATGAAAAAGCATAGTATAACGAAGATTAATAAATCAAGAATCATTTGCATGAGGTAAATGCAACTTGCTTAATAATGTCTGCACTTTGATTAATCCCACGTGAATTTGAAAAACTTCCAATAACTGTAAAGAGACGAAATAGTAACCATTTGCATGACATGAATGCAACCCGCTTAATAATACTTGCACCTTGATTAATCTCACGTGAATTTGAAAGAGTAGTATAAATCAGCAAGAGATACAACTGTGTAACCATTTGCAGAGATTAATGCAACCTGCTTAATAATGTCTACATTTTGATTAATCCCACGTGAATTTGAAAAACTTCCAGTAACTATAAAAAGACACGAAATAGTAACCATTTGCATGACATGAATGCAACCCACTTAATAATACTTGCACCTAGATTAATCCCACGTGAATTTGAAAAAGTTATAGTATAACCGTGAAGATATTTAGTCTGCAACCATTTATAGATGACAAATCGCTTAATAATATCTGCATTTTGATTAATCCCACGTGAATTTGAACAACTTCCAATAACCTTAAAGAGACACGAACCGGTAATCATTTGCATGACATGAATGCAACCCGCTTAACACCGAGCCCTTTTTTTTTCAATTACTCCCCCTCTCTTGCTGTTAAAAGGATGAATTGGTAACGATCCAAAAGAAATTAAGCAAATGTTGAACGGAATTTATGAGGCGGACCCAAAAACAGCTTCATATTTTGACACAAGAATCTGCTATTTCGATTCTCCAATTGGCCTTTGCAAAACTTAGGTTTCATTCATTTACTACATGATTTTTCTTTAGATTTAATATTTATTTATCGATATGCTCTTTAATCATAGATGGGCGTTCATTTAAGATAGTGATAGAAATTATATATTTTTAGGATATCTTTTCGATGAGTAATGTATGTTATTATACCTTATTTAAAGAAAGAAAGAAAAAAAAACGATTCATATAATTTAGGAGAAAATCTAATATATAATGATGTTAAATTTGAATAAACTTCATTTATAAAATTTAATAAATAATTAAAATAGGAGTGATACATTTCATATACTGCGTGTCATTTTTGAATCTTGCCTTATGAAGTATAGTCACTGCGTGAACTATATAAACGTCATGCTCTCGTTCCCTTTTTGGCGGTCTCTTTCAACTCGAAGGCCTGGACTCGATTTGAATCAGTTGCTGACTCGGTCCCCGTCCTCTGGCTTCGTCTTTCGCCGCCGTCGCCATCCTCTGTAACATCTATGCGGCAACGGGTGTCTGGATTTGGCTCCGCCATGAAACAATCTCCTGTCTCTTGTGAGTTTTATTTTTATTTTGAAATTTTAGTTTAAGGCCATGTGTGGAGGTTTGGATCTTGTCTCAAGTTTAGTTGCACTATTCGTGAATCAGTGATTGAGCTTCTAGGCTCTAAGATGGCGGAGTTTTATTTTTATTTTTCACTCGGTTTAGTGGTTTCTGGAAGATTTTGGATTTAGGTTGTGTTGGGGTTGTGTTTTCATGTGCCGATATAGGATCACTGATATTGGTTGTTTTTACACAAAGAGGAAGAGTTTTAGAGAGGGAAATAGCATGGAAGGTGGAGAAGGGTCCGAAGAGGTCGAGGAGCCGGAGCCACCAAAAGAGCATCCACTTGCCATTTCTTACTGCATTACCCGTCCTCCTTCGTGACGTGAGTCTCTCCACAAACCATTCTTACAATTGTTTATTTATTTCGGTTATAAATTATAGAACTAAGTGACTTGAATCTGCCCGAATCCCATAAGAAATTGATGATATATCGGCCCAAATCCTGTGCTGATTTTGATAACAGAAAACCTTGCATGATACATCCACAACATGGTTTTGAGATGTCCCTTGTTTATGGTTCGTCAACATGGATTATTTTCTTGACAATGTTCTTCTTTTATCTATATATTCGAGACACTAGATTTATTTATCTAACAATCATTTCCTCAAAAGCTTAAACTTGTATTATTTGTGTTAATATATATCATGCATCTAATAACCTCCTCTCTAGTAGCTTCCTTTGAGCTCACGAGTAAGCTTAATATATTGGGGAAATAAGTATGTGAGGTTTCTCAAACACATGTCCCCTTGATAAACTCTACCATCTAGAGATAGAGTTGGGTCCATAATATATATTGTACAGACCCAAGTATGTGGTGACATTAAATGATTTAGATCTCATAGCATGGAGACCTTTACAAAAGAATTAGGCCCAACAAGAGACAGTTCATGGATATCATCTTGTTAATTTGCTTTACAAAACTTCATAGTTTCTTTACAATGGTCTTAAGCATACTTTAAACATGGTCTTGTACTGCTCTATGAATTCTACACATGCAGGTGTTCCATTAGCTGTTGTGAAAGGCTGACTACCATTGATCTTTTCAAAGATGGAATTAATGTTGCTGTGAAACATAATGATGGTGATGCAACACCAAAAGTAAAATGCTAGAAGAACAAAGTATGATTGAATAACTCTAGGAATAACTCCTAGAAACCCTAGGCTTCACACTAAGGTCTCGTTGTATCACACAAAGAGATTGAAATAACTCTAGGAATCACTCCCAAACTCCATCGATTCAGATCACACAGTACTAATTTGTAGTTGCTGGAAATTCTTCATTCATTCATTGATTCTTCAAGATTGAATACAACTATATATATAGGTGTTTCTAGGGACTCACAACTTTTTGGAACTACCTTTTAGTAAAGGATGTAACTAGGAACTAACAACTTTGACTGACTTGGAACTAACAACTTTGATTGTCTACTAAAGACTAATAAAGACTATTGAATATCACTTAAGGACCATTGGAAAATGACAACTAATGGAAAATGACAACCATTGGAAATGATACTAACTTATGACAATTGTCACTAGCCCCTTATATAAGATCCCAACTAAGCCAATTATCATCCAAAGAGTGCCAAATTAAGGTTTGGGCTTTGGAGCCAATTCCTTTGCATTTGTGATAGACTTTTAAAGATGGTTGCTACTTGTCTCCATAATATAATTAGTGTTTAGTCTGTCCATCCATTGAACCATTTTTACCCTTATGATTAAGATGCCCTTATTTCCTCATTCAAACTATATGCATGAAAAGAGTCATGTTTTATGCTCTTTATATGGTGGATTTGGAATATTAGTTGGCAATATTATATCCATTTTTCATTTTTAGGTGCTGTTGAACATTTTGATTGTTTTTCTTTTTTCAAATTCATATTGTTTTATACACAAATAAGAATTTTTTTAACCTCATTTGAATCATTGTTATTTAAAGCTATGCTATGTTAATTATTGATTATCTCTGCTACGCTTTAGGATTCATTTATTTGTGAATATCACGATTTATTATCATCATCAGTTGCTTTTATGATTTATAGATTCTCTCTCTCACTCAATAAGGTTTTTTTAATGGGTTAATATATATATATATATATATATTCTCATTTTTGCTTCCTTTTAGGACTTGAACCTAGAACCTTCTAAAATCCTATCCCAAATCTTTACCACTTGAGTCAGGCCTCAAGGGATAAAAATTTTATTTTCCAGCCCATCCAGTTGTTTTGTATGTTCTTGCTTTGAAACTTCATTTGTAAAACAAAAGTAGTTTCAAAGTACAACTTCTCAACTTCTTGAAATTATGTGGTAATCATCTAACATGTGAGTAGATGGTCATCTTTCTCTCTCCATAATTTTTTTCCTATGAGGATTTTAAGACATTGCCTAGTTTTTAGTGCCAAAATATAGTATTTTGGAAGGGTGTGCTATAAGGCTTTGTCAACAAGTACAAAAAACTACTCTCAATTGAACAATTGGATATTTTATCAGCCCAAATTCTGCTTAGATGTATCTTTGAATGACAAAGGTATATTGCATAATGGGGTCCTTGTAGTACATGATATACCATCAATTGGCATCCAAAGGTACAACCTAGGATTTGCTTCTTTGCATGGAAGCAGCTTGGGGAATATTTTTAACCCTTGATTAACTTAAAAAGAGAGGAAGGCTTTTGGAAAATCGGTTCTTTTTGTGTAAAGTAAGGAGGAAAACATATATAATATCCTTCTTTACTGTGTCATAACAAGAGCTTTATGGGAGCAGTTTCTTTCCTTTATTTTTTTGGAGTTCTTTGGATCTTTCCACAGTCACTTAAGCAAGATTTGGAAGGTTGGAAGGAACAATTTGTGGGTATAAAGAGAAAGGAGGTGGAGAGCTGGTTGAGTTCATTATGCCTATTTTGGACTGTGTGGAAGGTGAGGAACAAAATTGTTTTTGAAGATATGGAGCTGTCCATCCAAAAGCTGAAGAGTTCTGTTGTTTACAGACTCCGGTTGGAGACTAAAGCATATATAAAGGACGGTCTTGGAACTCTGGTTGATTTCGTAGATTGGCTGAATTCATGGTGAAGTTGTGTTGCTGCTCAGTTACACCAGTCAGTTTGGTAGTTCGGAGGGATTTTGGGGGTTGATTGTTCTTGCAGGCTATTTTTTTTTTTTTTTGGTGTCTTTTGGGTCTGTTCTGTTTTTGTGTTGTTTCGTTGTGCTATGTTCAGTGGGGTCAGATTATTCTTTTGTACTCCTTTGAGTCACCACTTTGGGGATCTTTATTAAATATATCTTTTCTTTTACCTATCAAAAATGATATACTGTCAATAGTAGTGTTTGATGTTATTTCTCTATTTACC
Source organism: Tetrastigma voinierianum (assembly GCA_016808115.1). Lineage (NCBI taxonomy): Eukaryota > Viridiplantae > Streptophyta > Magnoliopsida > Vitales > Vitaceae > Tetrastigma > Tetrastigma voinierianum. The sequence continues at coordinate 73,984 of JAEQBH010006932.1, read as the reverse complement.
ATTTTGAGTGATTATTTGATGCTATTATCTGAAGTTTTAGACATTCAAAATGTAGTTCAGAAAAAAGGAAAAGACTTTTTAGATAAGCAATTTGATATTATATTGAGCCATATCTAACTTAGATATACTTCTCGCTAATATAAGTATATTGCATGATGGATCGTTGTGGTTATGTCATTAGTAATGATGTTTAATATTATATTTTTTCCTACTATTTTAATTTTTATTCAAGATATTACATGATTTTACAAATATGTAGTTCTACAAAAATAGTTAAGTGGTTTATGTTGTGCATATAGGTTATATCAAGGTATTTCACGTTTTTTTTTTTTGATTGATAAGACAAGAGTATAAAAAAAGTTGCACAGTATATTGGAAGTATACAGCCAACCAAAGAGTAAAGGAACAAGCGGAACAAAAAACACATCACCGCCCCTCAAATTATGGCCAACCACTCCAAAAAGCCTATGAGTGAAGAACCCTCTTCACTTGAGTACAACCATACTCTGAACACAAATTATGAACAAAAGAGAGCTTCACCCTGTACACCCCTGCAGGCAGGCCTTTCGTCTTAGCCTCTCAGCCGTATTCGGCCCTTTGTATGCTTCTAGTGTACCTTATGGTGCCCGCTTGTGGCTCGCCTTTATATTAATTTTTCTTTGCCTATCAAAAAAAAAATCTATGTACACCTAAAGTCCCCTCCTAAAAGCTATACGATTTCTCTCCTTCAAAACTGCCCAAAAAATACAAAGAGGAACATATCAAACTTCCTTTCCATGAAGGACCCCCATCGAAAGAGCCTCGACCGCCTGGAAAGACCTGCAGAACACCGAACAAGGAGAAGATTATGTCCTACGTACTGGGCCAATCGAGCAATGCTACTTGATATGATGAACTGTCTCTGCCAATTTGCAAAGATAATAGATACAGGAGTTGCTGACCCTTTCTCTGTAACTTATCCAGCATTAGATCTTTCCCTGCTACTTCCCACGTGAAGAAGACTGACTTTGAAGGAGTGCAAGTCATTCAAATGCCTTTATTGGGAAGAGTCTCGGACTCATCCTATCCCATCAGCTTTCATTGGGGAATCTATCTAGAAAACGCTTGAGGATTAGAAGCTATTTGTTTTCATAAGATAAATGATTGTATCCAGCGTATAGGAAATCATTAGAAGATATTGTTGTAAAGTATTAATACTGTATATATCTAGTAAACTACTTCCAAGATAGATATGGCAGTTCCTATGATTTAAGGATCGCACTGATCCTCTTTTGCATATATGTACGTGACTGATTTAATAAAAGAAGGGTAAAACCCTCTGACGAAGCCGCGTATCAGAAATGTCTGATCTGTCCCAATCTTTTCTTATTCCAATCCATCATCTCTTTCCTTTGACTTCATCTGTCCCTCACTATGGATTCTGAGCAAGCCTCTTCTGCTAGTGGACCCCTGCCACAACTCCTCTAGTCCAGAATATTCACTTCCACAGAGAATATCAGTCTTATCCTAATAACCAGCCACAAACTCACAAACACACAAGAAGTGTTGTTCGCAAGGTGATAACCACTCTCATCATGTTAGTCATAAACTTCCATCCTCTGGGATATTAGTGTGGATTCTGGGGAATTCTGATCATATGACAAGGATAGAACTTTTGTTTTCATCCTATTATGCATATCATGGTACTCTATCATTAGTGATATTAGCTGATGGCACTAAAGGTCTCTAAAGTGGCTGGAATTGACACTCGTTGGGTTATCCAGAACTTTAGCTCTCCAATCGTTGTTTACCTTGGTGCCAAATTTGACTGCACCTACTCTCTGTTAGCAAGCTGAATAGAGAATAGAAACTAAGTTTCTTGCTGAATCTTGTGTGTTTCAGGACTTGAAGTCAGGAAGATTATTAAAAACGCTGAGTTTTTGCAGGATTATACCTTCATGTCACACCTCCAACAACTTCAGAGTTAGAAATCTTGGAAACAAGTCCTCAATAGTTTGGCAGTTTATCATTTGATCATTCCAATAAAGTTAGTACCATATCGATGTGGCACTACCGCTTAGGTCATCCAAACTTTCCATATCTTGAACGCTATTTCCACTCATTATTTATCAATAAAAAGGCAAAATTATTTCAGTGTGATGCATGCCAATTATCCAAACATACCGCAGCCATTATGCCAAGACCTCATACTCCATCTCAACCCTTTTCTCTCGCTCATGGAATATTTGGGACCCCAAGAGTTGAAAATATCACTAGGGCATCGCTGATTTTTGCTTGTAGATGATCATACAAGATTGAGTTGGACATTTCTTATGAAAAACAAGTCTGAAACCAGTCAAATCTTCCAACCATTCCATAAGATGATTCAAAATCATTTTTAAACCAATATTCAAGTTTTTAAAACTGATAATGCTCGAGATTTCTTTAACTCCATACTTGGGTCATACCTTCAATCTCATGGAATTGTACATCAAAGCTCGTGACAACAACAAAATGGTGTACTGAAACACAAAAATCGCCACTTGCTTGAGGTGGCATGTTCTCTATTATTCACACCTATGTTCCTCAAAATTTATGGGAAGAGGCTATCCTAACTGCAACATATCCTTATAAACCAAATGCTCCTAATACCCAATCAAGACACCATTAAAGTTTTTTACTACTTATCCCAACTCATATTCCTGTGTCCTAAATACTCCTAGAGTGTTTGGATGTGTGCCTTGTCCATACATTCCCAACAATCAATCAAATTTGATGTTAGGTCCACAAAGGTTCTTCCTGAAACATTCACTCTAATGCAGGACAGGTCTTATTGCCCCATCACCAAGAAAATCTTTCATTCCATGGATGTCACTTTCTTTGAAAACAAACCATGGCTATCCCAATTCTGCAAACGGTATAAAAATGAAAGCAAGAATCATAATTTAACTGGACATCCCTTATTGACACTACATCCAAAAACCCAAGTTCTCCAAGTCCTACCTCACTTTTGTTCCAGATTCAAGTCATGCAATTCCATTAATCCAAACCCATTCCAAATCCTGAGTCAAGTGTTTCAAGTCCAACTTGTGTCCAAAATAAAGAACCCGGTCATTCACGGATAAAAAGGAAACCTGAAAGGCCCAAATCTGAACCTATACCAACTCAGCAAATCCAAGAGTCCAACCTGGGTTTAGGTACCCCTGAACACGCACAAGGTGAGGCTGAACTTGACTTTATTTCTGTGGCTGAAAAAGGGACTGAAATCAATAAAAATCTAGACCAGCACTTTGTTTCTGTGATGGAAAAAAGGACTGAAACTTATCAAGACCTGGACCAACCGATTGCATTAAGAAAGGGTATAATATCTGTACCCAACACCCATCCGGCATCACTGGTCATACTCCAACTTATCACCAGGTTATAGGGCCTTTGTGACTTCTCTAGGACCAGACCAAATTCCCAATCCAATCCAAGAAGCATTGAAAATGTCTCAATGGAAAGCTGCCACCTTAGAAGAGTTAAAATTGTTAAGGATTAGTCTCCTAATCCATTTAGGATTCTTTTCCTTCTCTTTAGTCTCTCTTTTACTTCTTAACTTTGCTTCTTTTCGCTTCCTAACACTAGGAGTATATATATGTATTTTTCTCATTTGTAAACAACTATGGGTAAATTACATAATCATTTTCTCTCAACATCAGACAGAGCTACAGAAGAGTCGGGAACACAGCGTTAGGGTTTTTCCATGTGGTCAATTCCAGCAACCCATCCAACGATTGTGCCTCACTCCAGTCGTATTACAGTCGTCGCAAAGCCTCTCGGGAGCCATAGCCACCGTCGGAACAACTCGTCACCGAAAATTTTTTCCGACGAGATTTTCTAGCAACCCTTACTCCGACGCATGACAGCTTCTCCAGTCGCTGGACTTCACCACCTGAGTCGCCTGTCACCGATCAACTAGCCTATCTTCCTAGTTTTCTGCTCCAACACCTGAATATGCACTCTTTCCTCTGTTTTGTGTTCAACAGTTGTACTTTTATGAGTTTTCTTGATTTTTCCGACACCCAACGACATCTACAGGATTTCAAGAGTTGTTTTCGCCTCTAAATTCCCTGCTTCATCCTTTCGACTTTATAATTGTGATATCTCAATTTTTGTTTCAGCGCGCCCAAAGGTCAATCTTTCTCCCATTTTGGTTGTACCACGTAATAAATTAGTTTGATGCCCCTTTTGCACTCAAGCAAACATCCAAATCTCGCATCCATCAGGTTTGGCCGCCTGCATCTTAATGCCTTCGCTACCTTTCATTCCTCCCACTCGGATTCTTGATTTTGGAGCCTCTGATCACGTTTCCGATAATAAGGATCTTTTTTCTTCTCTTACCTTTACTTCTCCTTTATCCATGTTTACTTTAGCTAATGGATCTCAAACCATAGCTAAAGGAATCAGTTCGGCATGCCCTTTTCCTTCCCTACCCCTTACTTTTGTCCTGTATGTTCCTGATTCTTCTTTTAATTTGATTTCCATCAATAATTTAATCGGTGATCTTAATTGTTTGATTACCTTTTTTGATAACTCTGTCACATTGCAGATCGGAGTACGTATGCATTTATCGGGGTATAGGACGTGAATCTCACAGCCTCTTCATCTTAGCTTGCCTTACCTTCCACTCGCTGCGATTCCATGGATACTCCTCTCTCTATTCACAATCGCTCGTCATCCGAACACAAAGTTTCAAATGTTCCTTGTTTTTCTAGTTTGTTCTCAATTGAGTGTGAGTTATATCAGCTTGGGAAACATACTCGTGTCTCATTCCCAAAGCGTCTAGATCAACGAGCAAAGTGTCATTTCGAGCTTGTCCACACTGATATTTGGGGTCTTTTCTGCCGAAGCCTAATTTTAGGTTTTGTACTTTGTTACTTTTATAGATGATTATTCTCGATGTACTTGACTATTTTTAATGAAAACTCGTCCTAAGTGATTCTCTATTTTCCAGAAGTTTTATGCTGAAATTCGAACTCAATTTAATACTTCAATTCATATCCTACGACGTGATAATGCTAAGGAATATCTTTCTGCATTAGTCTCTTCCTTTATGTCCTCACATGAGATTCTTCACCAGTCCTCTTGTGCTTACACTCCCCAACAAAATGGAGTGGTCGAGCGCAAGAACCATTATTTAGTTGAAACCGCTCACACTCTCTTACTCCATCATGTCCTCAACGCTGTGTGATGCCATCTTAGCTGCTTGTTATTGATTAATCAAGAGGTTAATTTCTATCCAGTTCTTTCGCTAATCGTGATCCCCATTCATCCTTTTTCCTAACTCAACTTCTTCTGGCCTTCTCCTCGTGTCTCTTTGGTCGTCCGCTGGTTCATATTCCATTCTCGGCAAGACAGCTCGGGCAACCAAAAGCAACTAAGCTGCCTTCGGGCTATTCCCACTGCGAGGGTTATAGATGTTATTATACCGATTACGCATCGGGCCTCATCGATGTCACTTTTCTTTGGGTCCTCTCCTCTCCAAGAGCATCCTCATGCTCTATGTCTTCATACGTCCTTGCCTTACCACCCCAGATTTCCCTTCTCCACCTAGTTAAATGCTATGACTCGACTCATCTCAAGTTTATACTGCATCCTGCCTCCAACAAGGCCTCTTTTGATTCATCTTCATGCCACCACACCGCCCGATTCCTCAGAACTTCCGATGATCTCCTATTGCCATTGGGGAGTTGTACTTCATAGCTTACTTGTAACCCACATCCCGGTTATAATTTTCTAAGCTATCATCGCTTATCTTTACCATATTTCGCTTTGCTTCCAACCCGTCTTCAGTCTTAACCCATGTTACTAGTGATCTCTCTATTCAAATGGAACCGGCAATGGTTGAGGAAATGAATGCACTTTCCTCCAATGGCACACTGGAGCTTATCACTCTTCCTTCCGCAAGTCTTCGTTATCAGTCGCTGGGTTTATACAAAGGCGTGGGACCTATGGCTGTGCAGACCCGCTTTAAGGTCCGTTTGGCTGGAAGATACACCAGAATATGGCTTTCAATTATTATGATACCTTTTTCTCCAAAGGGCCAAGATTGTCTCCGTTCGCCTGCTTCTCTTGTGGCCGCTATACTTCATAGTCCTTTTCGCTTGTATCAAGAATGTCTTCCTTCATGCAGATCTCGCCGAGAAGGTATATATGGGAGGAACCAGCTGGTTTTCATGGTTCATGGGGAGTCTAGTTTGGCACGTGTCTGCCACCATGGTCCAAACACAATCTCTCTCGAGATTGGTTTAGCCGATTTAGCTGCTGGGTTCAAGAGTTCGAACATGATTCGAAGTACGCCAAACCATCTTGCTTTTTTATCATCATACTTCTCGCCGCAGTATTTACTGATTATTATGGATGACATTGTTTGTTTGATGTATGACTAGGATAGTATCTCGTAAATTCAAACAACACCCTTCAAAGAATCCTTGAGATAAAGACTTTGAATAAGAAACCCAATTATTTTCAGGTATCAGAGATAGCCCAACCATTCTCGAGGGTACTTCAACAGCACATTTGATATATTCACATAATCGGTGTGTCGGGACTGTAAGCTCAGAGACACTCTATGGACTAAATGTCAAACCGGTACTTGACAAGGAGCCTTTATAAGATCTTAGGATATTTCGATTTATTTAGTAGGTAAATTTGAACTCATTATCTCACTATCACTTACCTCGACATTTCTTTTCTCAATAGTTAATCAATTCCTACAAGCACCTTATCAAGCACCTGATAAATATGTTTATTCTCCATTATTGTCAAAGGAACACCAGCGTCCCATAAAAGCCTGATGAGAACAAATGCGACACCTCAGACTGTCACTGATGTATCAAGGTGGCTCACCTCAACGTCATAGATTTCACAACAAAAGTTCATTGGAGGTAATTTAATATCTAAAGAAAAAGAAACAAGATGTAGCAGTTTATCTATTTGGTACGAGTCATGGCCTTAGCAACATATGAAAACCCCATATGGTTAAAGCTATTCTCCTTAAGAGCTAAGATTTGAATGATAACATATGAAGTTCTTATATGGGATAGTCTGTTTCTTGTGTTATTTCATCTAACCCAATTTTCCATGAGAGGACTAAAGGCCATCCAAGTGGATTGCCACTTTATCGGGAGAAAAGACACTGATGTGTTTGACAACGCAGTTTTGTCAACTCTAATGACCAACAGCATATCTCTACTAAGTCTCTCTGATAAATCCAGACAAAGTATATATAAGAAGGTCAAGGCTGATATATACCCAGCCTTTAAAGATATGTTAAGGATTAGTCTCCTAATCCATTTGTGATTCTTTCCCCTCTTTGTTCCTATTGGGACTCTAACTTGTTTTTTTTCGTCTCTAACACTAGAGTATATATATATGTATTTTTCCTCCTTTGTAAATGAACGAATACAAAATTCCTTTTCCTCAAATTAAACACACTCAGAAAACATATGGACTCTTACCGATTTACCACCAGAAACTTATTGTCGATAAATGATTCTCAGTCAAATATAAAAATGGAATGTCGAGAGAGCCATACGCACTTGTACAAAGGCCATCTTTCACCATGGGATTGGTTATCAAGAACCTTTCGCTTCATGCCAAATTGAAAACTGTCTGTCCTTCTTCTATCAAGAAGAAACCAAGATCGCCATTGTATCAACTAGATGTGAAAAATGCGTTTAAACAAGGATTCCAAAAGAAGAGGTACATGACATAACACCAAGGTTTGAAGACAAATTTGCTAAGGAAAGGTATGTAAACTCTAAAACTCTGTAGCTTTAACAATCGCTAGTGGGCTCCAAGTTCAAAAGATTTGCTGATTCTAAGACATGATGGTTATACTCAATGCCTAGCAAATCATACTTTCTTTTTCTAGCATTCAACTTTTGATAAGATCATTATTTGAATAGTCTATGTGGATGATATAGTCCTCACTTGTAATTGAAAAGAAGAAATAGCTCATCTTAAACATCTTCTCTCAAGAGAATTTGAAATCAAGGATTTGGGACACCTAAAGTATTTTCTTAGGATGGAAGTGGCTAGATCAAGTAGAGGTATTTATGTTTCTCAAAGGAAGTACACCTTTGATCTCTTGAGAGAAACTAGAATGAGTGGGTGCAAGCCGGTCGAAACGCCTATGGACCCTAATGCTAAACTTGGAAATATCATCCAAGGAGAAGCATTGATCGAGGTAAAATTCAACGACCGGTAGGAAGCTAATTACTTAACTCACACTCGGCTAGATATAATTATTAGTCAATTCCTGAACAAGCCCCTCCAAGGAGCATGGAAGTCAGGTATTGTATCCTTAGATACTCTTAAAATGTTCCGTAAGTGCACTCATGTTCAAAAGACACCTAACAGTCCCTTGAAATTTATACGCATGTCGATCGTCTGGTTCTTATCAATCTGAAGGTCAACTTCGTGGTATTGTTCGCATGTATGGAAATTTAGTGACTCATGTAGTAAGAAAGCAAACAAGTCGCCGTCGAGTAAAGGTCAAGCCTAATTTCGCCTTGCATTACGGAGTTTGTGAAGGAATTTGGTTAAAGCGTTTATTGATTGAACTAAGGATTGAGACTGAAGACCCTATAGAAGTTCTATGTGACAACCAATCTGCCATAGCAATCGCAAAAAACCCAGTTCATCATGACAGGACGAAACATGTTGAAATAGATGGACATTTCATCATCGAGAAGATTGAAACAAAGGTGATCAACCTAAGACATTTTCCTTCATAGTAGTAGGCAACATATATCTTGACAAAGTGCTTACATCGACTTTGCGGAGCTTGCACCCGGTTGGGAATGGCTAGTACATATCATCTAGCTTCGAGGGGGAGTGTAGAAAATCAAGCCAGAAGATTGTAGATTTGTTTCCTATAATATAAAATGATTGTATCCATGTATAGAAATCATTAGAAGATATTGTAAAGTATTAAGAGCTGTATATTATTTAGGTAAACTTTCCTAAGATAGATATGGCAGTTCCCATGATTTAAAGATCTGATTGGATCCTCTTTTGTATATATATACGTGACTGATTCTTAATAAAAGGAGAAAAACTTTTAAAAAGCTTCACTATCCACCTCCACCCCCTTCCAGACAACCCTATCTAGCCCTGAAGAGACCTTAACATTTTGTAGAGCGCCCAGAAGGTTGGTAATCAGCTCCAGCTCCCAATCGTTAAAGGCTCTCAAGAAATTGAGCTTCCAACCCCCATTGCCAACCGTTTGGTCCCACACCCGAAGCCAATGCTTTATTTTTACGACCGCCTCATTGCTGGCCGTGTCACACACCTAATTGTCGGGCTTGCGTGTGTGGCACCTTAGAACCTACTTAGGTCACTTTTCTGTAGATGCCCCCACACCCACAAAACACAAAGACGCAGCTCTCTCCCAACTCATATCTGCTAACTGAAAATACAAGACACTCATGCAGCTTCCACATACCACCCGGGATGCTCAATGCTCCTCACTGATCCAACTCTAATGAATTAGCCAAGGGCATGCAAGCCCCCGAGATGCCGGCTTCAAAAGAGGTAGTCTTAGTATAATCCGCGACTCGAGTCCTACCTAACCTAAGTCTCTGGGCTCGTCGTCACGTGAATCCTTCCTGGACTAGAGTCCTTGCCTGATCAAGATCTCCTAAGCAACGACCCAACTACATTCTCGCCGGCATCAATCTTCAGTGACTGGCGCTGCGCTCATGTGTGTGCCTGGGTGCCCGGGCCCTGGTCCCATAAGGCGGTTTTCCCCCACTGATCTCGTCTTGCCTCAAGTGCCATGTGTTGGGCCCCTCTAAGCCATGACTGCCACGACTGTTGTTGTGGGTCCTCAAAGGCCTTCAAAAAAAAATTAGAGAAAGGATCAAACTACAGCCTGAGCTCTTTAGGGTCCAAAATGGTCACTTTGCAGAGTCAAAAAGCATAATAAAATGATGTTGTTTTGGTATCTCTAGTTCCAAACGACATAGTTTTATCTTTGTTTAAGTAACTTAATCAAAAGGACATTGTTTTGGGCTTTGTAATGGAAAAACAAAAAAAAGATGTCACCGCGCCATGACCCACAATGGAGAATAAGAAGAGGAGAGGAGGGGGAAGAAAGAAGCAAGTATAAGAAAGAGGGCCTGTGTGCACCTAAAGAGGGTTACAAGATCAAGTGTCGCCTTCCTCGTGCCTCTGTCGCCTTGTCGAAGGGGAGAGTTGTCCCGCTTAGGGAGGTGCGCTGATTGCTCGCCATGTCGCCTTTAGGGTACTTGCGCATGCTTTTGAAAACTATGCATTTTACAATGAGCTAAAGCATATTTTAAATATGGCCTTGAAAGTTCTGCTCCATAATGGAATGCAAATACTGAAAGTATGATCACTATTAATTTTTTCTATAAAGGTTAGAAAGGATAGAAGAAAATAATACTTTTCTTATTGACAAGTGAGTGAGTTAAAATACAATATAGGTCCTACCTATTTATATAGGTCAGGAAGACACAAAAAGGAAACAAATAAAATACTAAAATGAAGGAAAATAATGTATAAGAAAGTAAGGGGATAAACCAAATAATATTCTAAGAATATCCTATGATTCTCAACCAAGGATCAAAATATCGGTAAATACATATACATCGGTAATTGGATTTTACGGATATATCGGAAATATCGATGGATATTCTTACAAAAATATCGGTAAAATGAAAATTATATAAGAATTATCTTAAATTTTGTTAATATATTTGTAAAGTAAAGTTATCTCTATCCTAACATGTTTTATCTAAGATAACTAAGTAATTTTTTGATATTGATACTAATTGTATAAAAGCATTGTCACTTATATAGAGAATGCATTCCATACATATTTTGAATGTGTTCAACTTAGTGTGGGTGTTTTGGGATGTTTTTTCATTCTTTGACCTAAATTTGACCAAAAAAATCGGGAAATATCCCGATATTTCCCTATAAATCAGTAAAAATACTGATAATTACCGAAAAATTGACGATTTAACCAATATTTATATCAACCAACTATTGGTAACGAATATCTTGTCAGATGCCTGTCTATATCCATATATTTTGCCGATATATCGGCCAATTTTATTGATATTTTTGTTCTTGTTATCAACAAAGGTGAATTTAATAGTGCCATTAAACATAATGATGGCTAGTTTTTACTCTTTTGTACATCCTTCTAACTTTTTCCCCCTTTCTATTAACGTTTCTCATGCTTCATCACATGCACATTATATGTATGGAAAGTATTTGTGCTTTGTGTCTCTTCATATGGTGGAGTTTTTAATGTGTTGATAGTATTATGGCCATTTTTGTAACCATGGCTCTGATTGAAAGGAGGGGTCTATTTATAGATTATCTTTCCATGCTAGTCAAGTTTGCCATAAACTTTAGTTGGTTAAGACTTTGAAGAGGTCTTGCTTTGATATTCCAATTTTTATTATTGATCAAAATTACTAAGTTACACATTAGCAAATAAATATAAGACAAAATGCTGCTCTCTATACTCATCATTAAAAAAAAAGACAACAATGTAAATGTTATAATAAAAAGATAATCGAGTATGCATTTGGTTTACTATGTACTAAGAGATCTTTTTCCTTATGACTAGTTTCTACGCCTCTTCAAAACTTTACAAGGCTTTTGTCCAATTTCTTATATCCTTAAGAGAACCAAACAGAACTTTCTTTTGAAGAGTAGGTATACAGTTGAGAGCTTACTTTGAGTGATGAAATGTAAATTTAGTGATAAAAAGGGTTTGGATATAATCTAGTAATGATTTTCAGTGGTGTCGCTTTGCTTTAATTTCATTATACATTAAATTTTACATTTCTGTTTTTTATTTTTAAATTTTTTTTAATAGAAAGGTAAAATCTTGAACTACACAACGCTTTATGATTGGTTTGGTCTTAGGTAAATGTATTATTAAGTGTATATACCATTTCCAATTTTATCTATCTTTTGATTTTTTAGCTTGTGTTTACATGCAAAGAATATGCTATCTTTTAATTTACTTCAACCAGAGTTATATTGGCTTAGTCAAGGGTGTTTGATTGTATATATGCTTTTGAAATATTTTACTTACCTTATTTTACGAAACCCAAATCAGCTTAATGCATAACCAATTAAAAGGCGTTATATGTCTTGGAACTTAGTATTAAATGTGGAAAATAGTTTTACACTACACCTAGTACACCTTGATTTAGGCCTTTGATGCATGGATAGATCCATTCTCGCTCTTATACTTAATTCTCTTCACATCTCTCCTTAATGCTATCATGTTACATATTTGGATATGAATTCTTATCTTTAAGGTCATTCTTTAGTCACCTAGGTGCCTATTGAATATGGATACATGTTTGTGAAAGATGTCAAGGGGGCCTTTCCTATAAAGCATTAATGGCAATATGATCTTGTTAAAGAGCATGATATTCATATTAAAACCCAAACTGCAAGCTTCGTCTTAGAGATTCGTTTTAACATGGTATCGCCTTCTGTTTGACGGAGGTCTTGGCTTCGAGTCACCTCTCTAGAATTTAAATCCCCATTTGTTTATTTGAAATTCCATGAAGGACTTTGTTTGGTTTGTTTGACTCTTTACATGCAAGTATGGGGCCGCAGGTGAGGGAGGGTGTTAAAGAGCATGATATTCATATTAAACCAAAATCCTTTTCTATCTAAATACATGACCTTAGTTTGTCCGACATCTTTCACTCTTTTGTAACTCAGAGGACCGAAGTACGAGAGGATGATTAGCATAGACATGAGTCTCGCCTTTATCATCTCACTGACTTGCATCCCACCTCTCCCACTTCACGTATGACCCTCTTCCCGTCCATTGTCGTCTCGGTCATCCGAACATTTCCAAGCTCTAGAAGATGGTCTCTCGCTTTTCTAGCTTATCTTTAATAGAGTGTGAGTCGTGTCAGCTTGGGAAACATTCTCGTGTTTCATTTCTCAAGGGCTTAGAGTCCTCGACTTCAAGCCCCTTTGAGCCTGGCCCACACGATAGCTGGGTTCGTCCCAAATTGCGTCTACTTTAGGTTTCCGGTATTTTGTTACATTTATTGATGATTTTTCCCGTTATACTTGGCTATTTTTAATGAAAAGTCTAACTCCAGTTATTTTCCTGTGTTCAAAATTTTTACCTGATCTTGCAAGCGGTCTCCATACTTCTATTCGCATTTTACGCAATGATAATGCCTTAATATGCTACACTCCACAACAAAAATCAGGTGAGCCGGATGCTAGAAGAATCGGCCACTTAGCTTCAGATAAATTTCGCACTCTTCTCCTCCACTATATAGTTCCTCAACATTTTTGGGGGGTCACTATCTTAACCATCAAAGGCTTGCTCAATCGCATGCCCTCTTCTGTCCTTGGTGATCAAATTCTCATTCTCTCTTCCGTAATCAACCCCTATTTGCCTCCCCCTCCACATGTTTTCTGGATGCACTTGTTTTGTCCACATCCTTACCCGGAGGTAAGAGGAACTTTCTATACAAGAAATGCATCTTCTGGTTATTCCTCCCTGTAACACCTGCATCAATGCTATTCTCTCGATACACATCGATACTTTGTTTCAAGTAATGTCACATTTTTTTAACATTCTTCTCTTTTCACCCCATCGCCTTTCTACCTCGAGGTTTTATCTCTACTCTCGTATCTTTTCCCATTTCGCTCTTATCATTTGAGTCCACAACTTCTCCACTGGCCCATTACAGTGGTTTATACTGTCCCCGCACCGACACCCGGCCCTCGATGACTCATCTCCTATGGCACCCTCTTCCATGTCACGGGCCTTGCTGCCTTCCACTGATCCTCCCATCACCATTCGGAAAGGTACTCGTTCCTCTCGTAATCCTCATCCTATTTATACTTTCCTATCTTATCATCGTTTATCTTCACCATATTCTGTTTTTATTTCCACCTTGTCTGCTTCTTTTCCTCACATTGTCCATGAGGCCCTCTCTCATCCAGGCTGGAATAGGCAATGGTTGAAGAAATGGTTGCTTTACATTCTACTCAGTAATACGACATAGTCCCTTTACTCACTGCAAGTCCCCCTGCTGGTTGTCAAAGCAAGGTTTATACTATTAAGATTGGTCCGATGGTCGAAATATCGTTTTAAGCGCCATTCTGCACAAGCAAGTGGCATACTCAAATATAATGTCCAATTACTATAACACTTTCTCTTCTGTTGCCAAGATGGCTTCCATTCGTCTTCTCTTATCTATGGCCGCTATGAGCTCTTAGCCCTTGTATCAGTTGGACATCAAGAATGTCTTTCTCCATGGCAATCTTGCTGTGGAGGTATATATGGAGTAACCACTTGGATTTGTTGCTCAGGGGGAGTCTGGTTTAGTATGCAGGCTACGTCATTCCTTATATGGCCTAAAGCATTCCCCTCGAGCTTTGTTTGGCCGCTTTAAATTTCTCAAGGTGAGTTCCCAATTAAGCACATCCGACCACTGCCTTCATCAATATACACTAGTCAGACAAAGCAGCATCTATCCCATTGTTTATGTGGACGATATCAAGAGTAACAAACATCACACTTGCATTCTAAACTTAAACAAAGATTCTTCACCATTTTCACAAAAGACTTGAGATAGCTCAGTCTAATTCGGGTGTGGTCATGTCTCAGAGGAAGTACATCTTAGATATATTGGAGGAAACTGGTATGCTTGACTGTAAACCTGTAGACACTCCTATGGATCCGAATGTCAAGCTTCAGACTGGATGGGGAGCTCTATGAGATCCAAGGATACCCATCGACTAGTAATAATTAAACTACCACCATCACTGAATGACATTTCTTTTCTCTATGAGTGTAGTTTAGTCAGTCTTACAAGCCACTATGTGATAGCCATTGTGATGATGTGATCCGTATTTTCCACTATATCAAAGGAACATCACAAGAGGTGTTATATGAAAAACAGGTCACACCTGGGGACATGTTGGATATTGTGGGATAGATTGCAGGCTCGCCTACGTATTTACGCCTACTTCAGGATATCAGTGGTATTTATCAAGGTACTAATATCTAGAAAAGTAAGAACATGATGTAAGGATCAAAATCTAGTCGGCCGAGTATCGAGCCATGACTTTGGCAACTTCAGAACTTATATGGCCTGCATAACTTCTTTAGAGCTAAGATTTGGGAAGGATGGCCGGAAATGATGCTGTGTGTGATAACCAAGCCATCACATTGCTTCCAACCCGCCTTTCATGAGAGGACCAAACATATCACGACTATCACTCATTCGAAAGAAGATTGCTCAGATATGACTACTAGCTCTCACAACCCGGAAAGTGACCAACTAGCATGCATTTTCACTAAGTCTCTCCGAGGTCCAAGGATTCAGTTCATTTGTAACAAGCTTGATGCATATACACCCATATCCTCCACTGAAAGGGAAAGAGAATCATAGGATATTCTAATATCCTATGATTTATTCCCTACCCTCTTGTACATTATTTTCCTTTTTATTTGTACTTTATTTATTTTTCCTTTTGTGTGTCTTCCTAACCTATATAAATAGGTAGAACCTATGCTGTATTTCATTGATTCAATAAGAAAGAAAAGGATTCCTTTCTTCTCTTTCCACACCTCTAAGCTTGAGCTTTTAGGAGAGTTAGTCGTTTAATATATCCATTATGTTGGCAGCAGGGCCTGTGGGGGCTTAGACGGACTTAACGTACTTTAATGGTGAAGTTAGCCTTTTTTGCTATCGATCACTTTGGGATTAGTTTGAAAGTCTTGGTTTGGTAGCTAGAGTTGAAAGTAGGATTCGGTGTGTATCGAGCACATTGGCTAGAACGAGAAGGTGAGGTGCACTTGTGATTTTGTGGCATTGTCATATTAAAGGCTTTCCTATTATCCTGAAATAATTTATATGGGAGTTATTATTTTGCAGCATTGTAGAAAGCCCTATTTCAAAAATAAACTGAGACATATATTTTCGATCCCTAGAAATTGTTCCTTTGATCTAGTTCCATTTTCTCCTACTCTCTCTCGTATCTTACTTACTTATTCTTCCTTAATCTTCGATATTGCCCTATTCAATGTTGATCTCCAAGAGTTAAGTTGAAAAAAGAAATGAGGGTAGTCTCAAATGAATATTAAAAAACTCGTAATATTTTAATGTCTTGTTGGCTCTTAAGGCCTGGCTTAAGTAGAAAAGAATAAGAGAAGATTTATAGCGAGTTCTAGGTTTGAGCCTAATGGGGACACAAATATACATATTAAAGAAAACATTAATATTATGCCTAAAAAAGCATCAATATTATGCTCAAAGAAAAAGAATTGACATTGATATTCAAAATGTTCAATTTAGAACCTTAAAATTCATAAGTGTGGGTAAGAAAAATGAATGGACTATTAAATTAATATGATTTTACATGCATGTGTTTTATTTGGAGTATTTCATATATGAGAAGATGTAGAATATCAAAAGAGAGAAAAAAAATATTATTTAATTGGGAATGATATTGATTTTATTAGTGTTAAACAACAAACACTCCTAAAAGCTCAAACTTGTAGGATTTTGGTTTAATATGAATATCATACCTTTAACACTCTCCTTCACGTGTAGCCCCATACCCACACGTGGAGAATCAGACAAACCAAATAGAGTCCTCTATGGACTTTCTAATCAACAAATGGGGAATAAATTGCAAAGAGGTGACTCGAATCCGTGATCTCCCGCTAAAAATAAAGTGCTTTGATACCATACATTCGAATTCTTTTCACCTCCCAATTAAAAGGCCTTATAGCAGAGGAAGGTTCCTCTATATATATTTACTTCAATTGGACCGTATCCAGCCGATGTGGGACTTCCAACTCGACCACACACGGAGGCTAGGTTTTTTCTTTTTCTTTTTCCAATCCTTCTAGAGGATGATAAGTGTGGAGCCTCCTCCATCGTGATCTAGACACTTGGCTAGCTCTTATACTATTTGTAACAACCCGACCCAACCATGTAGATATTGTCGAAGCCGGCCCATGGGTCCTCACGCCTTTAAACACGCTCATTAAGCCGAGAGGCTTCCCATACTTATATAATGCCATAAAGTTTCTCCCATATCCGATGTTGGATGTGACAAACACCCCCCATACAGATACAATGTCCTCGTTGTGTCTCATGGGATTGCAAGACTAAACAGAAAAACATCCTCTATGGGTTCAAACGAAACAGACCTCCACATCAGGGTCAAAGATAGGCTCTGATACCAGTCATTTCAGAAGGAACAAAGCAACTCTAGATGGTGAGAGGAGCTTCAGAGGTGTCGGACTTAGAAGAAAAATCAAGAAGAAGCTGAATGTATGTCATTAAGAGAAAATGGACAATGAGCATGATGGCCTGATCGTAAAATCATACGCGCCTCACACGCCACAAGTGAGGGATAATGGCAAAAGGGGAGAATTGCGCAGGCACGTGGGATACCACATGTAGATCTTTAATGATGGAGAGCAAATTCACGATCTCTGGGTGGAGTGTCCAGCGCCTGAGTCACAAAATCTCGCTGAAAAAGTTACCCAAGTGTGGCTGGGTGTTCGATGGTGGCTAGGCTCCTGTGAGGCTTTGCGACGGTCGACCGTGATCGGAGGAGACACTTGCCGTTGGACGGGTCGACCACACAAATAAACCTTAACCCTAATATTCCCAAACTCTTCTATGGTTCTTATATCATTTAAACGACTAACTCTCCTAAAAGCTCAAACTTGTAGGATTTTGATTTAATATGAATATCATACCTTTAACAATTAGTATTATTTGTAGTGATTCTATATTTTGAGCACAAACATAATAAAAATAACTTTATGTAAATGGGGAGAAAGTGAAAGCATGTTATTTGTTGAACATGGTATTTGTTGACTTATATAATAATAAATTTTACATTGGTTGCCTCTAGCACATTACATATATTAGTATAAGCATAACACAAATAACTTTATGCAAATAGGCATGAGAAAGTGAAAGCGTTACATTTGTTGAACATGGTACTTGTTGTCTTATTTAATAATAAGTGGTACATAGTTTATGCTGATAAGTGACATTATTTTACTATTTTATTTTTGCCTTTAACATTCGTGGTCATCTTATTAGTAATGTGTGTCAAATATGAATTATTGCATTAGACAAACTACAAACACCAAAAGGGTAGGTGAATAAGAAATAAACTAATATGTTAATTTAATTAATATTGTAACTGCATTAAGAAATTCTCTTTGAAATATCTTATCACTTTATAATTTCCACATCTTTTATAAATCAAAATAATATTTTTAATTAATGATTGATAATTAATTTGAATTAATTATTATTTTACGACCTAATCACTTTATAATTGCTAAAGGAAAACATTCTTTTATAAATTTTATTTTATCGAGGTTCAATGACATGACAAGGTAACACTTTAACAATTGAGAATCTATTTATAGCCATTAAAACTATTTTATATTTATATATTAAAAATCATCAAGGTCATAACTTAAAAAAAAGGAAAAAAAAAAAAAGAAAAAGGAAAAAAGGAAAACAAAATTCAAAGTTCTCTTAGTTTTGATACACTAGGGATATTTTTGGCAAGAAAAAATTTAAGGCATTTATATCTCTTTCCATCTCTTTCTTTTTGTATGTTTTTCTCTCCCAACTCACAATTCTCTCTCCTTCTCATCGCCAGGTCACATTATTCGACAAACCATGATAAGATGCTCGTCAAAGACTCGTTTCTTTTGATCTCTTCACTAACTCTCTCCAAAACCCTAATCTTGCTCTCCTCATTCGGTTTCTTCACATAAGAATCCTTTCAAATTTTGATTTTAATCTTGTCTTAAAATAATAATTAATTTGAATTAATTATTATTTTACTATCAATTGTTAAAGGAAAACATTCTTTTTATAACACATTTTTGTAAATTATTTTATTTGGAGGTTTTAGCCTGAATCTGACAAGAAAAAATAATTTAACAATTGAGAATCATATATTGTATAGCTATTTCAAAACTATTTTATATTTATATATGAAAAACCATCAAGGCCATAACTTAAAAAAATAAAAGGAAAAAAAAGAAGGAAAAAAGGAAAGCAAAATTCAAAGTTCTCTTAGTCTTGATACACTAGGGGTATTTTTGGCAAAAAAAAAAATTAAGGCATTTATATCTCTTTCCCTCTCTTTCTTTTTGTATCCTTTTCTCTCCCAACTCACATTTCTCTCTCCTTCTCATTGCCAGGTCACCTTATTCGATAAACCATGGACATATTGCTCTGTTGTAGCACCTTGTTTCTTTAATCTCTTCAACCACCAACTCTCTCCAAAACCCTAATCTTGCTCTCTTCATTTAGTTTTCTTCACAAAGGAATCCTTTCAGATTTTGATTCTAATTTAGTCATAAAATAATAATTAATTTGAATTAATTATTATTTTACAACATAGTCACTTCTATAATTGTTAAAGGAAAACATTCTTTATAAATTATTTTATTAGGAGGTTCAATGACATGACTAGAAAATAATTTAAATAATTGAGGAACCAGAGGTCTGTATAGCTATTTCAAAATTATTTTATATTTATATATTAAAAACCATCAAGGCCATAACTTAAAAAAAGGAAAAAAAAAAAAGGAAAAAAGGAAAACAAAATTCAAAGTTCTCTTAGTCTTGATACACTAGGGGTATTTTTGGCAAGAATAAATTTATGGCACTTATATCTCTTTCCCTCTCTTTCTTTTTGTATACTTTTCTCTCCCAACTCACATTTGTCTCTCCTTCTCATCGCCAGGTCACCTTATGCGATAAACCATGGACATATTGCTCTATTGTAGCACCTTGTTTCTTTAATCTCTTCAACCACCAACTCTCTCCAAAACCCTAATCTTGCTCTCTTCATTTGGTTTCTTCACAAAAGAATCCTTTCAGATTTTGATTCTAATCTAGTCTTATATATTGTTCATGTTTTTCTCAATCAGTTTTGATTCCCATTCTTTGAAGTTACAAAGTTTGAATTCCATCTGTGTGGTTTCTAATAAGTCCTCTTGTGGGTTTGATTTGGGGATCATGGAGAATAGCAGCGATTCAGAAGAGTTTGTGATGTCTCAAGTACGGCCTGGCTTCAAGCGAGAGTTTGCTTATCTGATGGAAGCTCGATCCATTGGTGGTTCTAAAGGTCTAGGTCGGACTCGGACTCAAACTAAAAAAGATAGAGGTGGGTCTTCAAGCCATGGAGTTTTTGAGAACACAATTAAAAAGAGGCAAAGAAGTTCTAGTTTAGTTGCTCAAAAGAATAATGTGGAGGAAAGGTTTCCCAAAGATCGAGTTAGGAGCAATGATGGAAAATTGATGGACAACGAGGTGGTGAGAAGTGGGGAAGGGGAGCAGAGTAATGATTTGATGGACAATCCAACACAGATCGGTCGTGATAATGAATCTATGAGTACTTCTGTGGAAGAAGAGGGGTTTAAGGATTATCTTTCAACTTCCACTTCTGGGAGAGGAGGTGGAAGTGAAGAGGTGAGGAACTTTCACCGTGGATGGTGCAAAGAAAGCACCTCAAGCCAAAGAAGTGTTTCTGCTATGTCGGTCTAATGCCAATGCTATGAAGATATCTACTGTTAACATTGGTGACAATAATGTGGTGAGAATGGAGAGTAGTGCATTGGTGCTCTAATTCAAAGGGTTTCCCACAAAATTAAAGGGAGCTTTACTGTATATCTGAGAAGATCATTCCAGAAGATGATACACTAAGAGTAAGATATTGCATCCTTTACCCATTTTTGAATGTATGGGTGTTTTTTTCACATTAATGTTTGGTATACATAATTTTCATTACAGAGAAAAGAAAATGGTGAATCCGGGCTTGATGGGGTGATAAAGGCTCTGGGATCCTCTGTTATTGTGATGCATGCAAGGGAACAAAAGTAAGTATTGATGTATCATTTTCAGCTATGAGCTCACTATTGCCTATCAATAATTCTTGTGATATCGCCCAAATATTTTGAATGCTTGGTTATTTATTTACTTATGCACATGTAACATGTGTTTTTATTTTGACTTCCGACGTAGGTGGTTTCGCCTAAATGTATTTGAGCTACATGCTGGTAGTTTAAATAAATGTCCTGCAGAGCACTCACCCTGGAGAATAGAAGACTCCTTCGAGTGTAATGATTGCATGCTCAAAGGCTGCATTGGAAGCCTTGGATGAAGACATTAGACAAGCTGTTGGTTCATCCATAAAGAAATCTAAATTCTGCTTCAACTGTAAAGGTTGCGCTTGTGCTTATTCCCATTTGACTTGTTCAACTGTTTCTTTCCACACCATTTGGACATTTAGAACATCATCCTTAGGGTTCTATTTCTGCAGGCTGGGGACCAGTGATTCACTGAATATATTAATCAGGTCCAACTAAAGAAGTCTCGAGTAGCCCCGCTTCAACCAATCGGTATCAATATAGGCATTATGTTCATGAGTCCTGCAATTGGGAGTGTTGTTCTTAGTTTTCAAGTCCTTTTGCACGCACTATAATAATTAAATAATTTGTCACCAAATTATTTTGATTTATGTGGTTAAAGAGGTTGGTTTTCTATCGCTTGGAAGATTTGTATATCTTGTGATTAAAGCAATGGATCAGACTGGAGCTTTGCAGTCGGATCGATACCTGCCTTCCATTTTCTTTTTTCTTCCTTTTTTCAATAACTATCTTTTAATAAAGTTATGGTATCCCAAAATTATTCATAAATTTTTGACTACATGCACAACTAATTCAACTCATCCGATGTTCTAAGATGACTGTTGAAAGTAAAAGGTCATCTGACTACTTTATTTTACTGCTAATTCAGCTTAATTGACAAGCTCAAATTGTTAATGTTGAAAGATATCCTATAGATAAAATTGGGGGTGGGGTTGGGGGTTGAAGATCTCATATTCTTGACAATCCTAATTATCTGTAAAATTACTAGCAATTTGGCAGTGCCAAAAGAATATATATCTGAAGTGTGGTTGTAAGAAGTTTATCTTCTAATTAGCTCATCATTTTTCTGTCAATTAATTTATTGATCTCTTAGACACTTCTTTCTGAATCATCTCAGGTCAACAACCCACTACTGAGTCAGTCCGTAAGCCTTGTCGGTGATGAAGAATATATCGCACGTGTAACTAAAAAGTGGGTGCTTTTTTCTTTATCTGCTGGCTATAAAATATTTTCTTTCCTTTTTATTTTAAATTTGTCAATATCTACAATCATGATAAGTGGCTATGAATTTTGTTGAAATTTCGATAATCTAATTCATCATCGTATTTGGATGTTTTCTAGAGATAAGCATAAGTTGGCTTTGGGGAAAAAAGACTGCCTGAAGGAAGCGTGTAGTGACCCACTATGCTCGTGGAGTGGTGGGTACAATGAGTGAGCAAAGCAATCCATCTCATTTGATTATTGTGATTGCATATTTGTTTTCTGAGTGGTTATATATTATTTTCAGGCAGTGTTAAATGGTCATAAGAAAGGTTATCGAATCCTTTGTAATTGCTGCAACTCTGAGGTATTCTTGATACTGCTTTAATTAAGGTTTCCTAAATATTCTGTGATGTTAATCTTTTTTATTTTAATGACCAGGTGAGCCCGTCTCAGTTCGAGGCTCATGCTGGCTGGGCTTCACAGAAACCCATATTTTTTTTTTTTCCAATTTAAGCAGGGGAAGGGATCAAGTTGTCTTGAGAATGCAGTTGTGCAATTTATATCTTGTCATTTTCTCTGTCACCTGATTTTTGGAGGGGGTGGTTGGGAAGCTTACTATCAATTTACCATTCTAGTTATCATAAGAGAAGAATACTAGCAGGAATCTCTTACTGAGAATTTATTTGGAGTATTCAATAGGTCAGGGGAAGAATCATATGATCTTGAGACGATAGCGGTCTTGCAATTTGTATCCTGGCCATAAGGACAAAATTTTGCAAACTGGGTGCTTTTTGCTAAATGGCTTAATCTAAATTGGAATAACATCTAAAGCTATAGGCCCCTAATAATATTTGGGGCTGATATTTTCTGTCAGCTTCCACAATTATGTAATATTTAAAGTAAAGAATACAGGAGTCTCATATAGAATCATAGGTAGCGGCAGAATTGCCTGCTTGCATGTAATTGTCTTTTTCTGCTTCTGTCTTTATTAGAATTTCATAACCCTTTTAATGCAGGCTTCTTTGGTTTTGACAGTTACCTGAATATTTACACATCTAATGGCGTTTCTCTTCATGAACTCTCACTAACTCTAAGGAAAGAGAGGGAACCTTCTATCAACACCAACGATGATGTCTGCAATATATGTCTAGATGGAGGTTCCCTGTTGTGTTGTGATGGATGCCCAAGAGTATTTCACAAAGGTGGAGTTTTGTGTTCCATTCAATTGCATAGGTTCCTTATGTTATTATGCACTGAAATTCTTGATCGGTTCTTTCATATAAGAGGGCAAACAGAAAGTTGAAATTTGATATGTTTATACCTCTGTTGGACAATGACTTGATATGAGTCACTCAGACTGAAATGAGGGAAACAAAGAAGATGAATTACATATGTAAACATTAAGTTTGACACTTTGTCTTGGATCATTGTTTGTCTTTTTCTTTCACCCGCTTTACTTGTATCTATCTCTTCTGTTTTGATATTTGAGTCAGTTATTGGAAGCTAGTTAGTGAAAAGTAATACAAACAGTTTCAGCAGCATCGCTTTATTCTTTGCTTTTCTTTACTGTTTTTTTTTTAGTTAATGCATCATTATGGATGTAGCTAACCTGCATGCAGTAGCGTTGCCACACAGTAGTTGATTTTCATTTTTTAGTCCTGGCTTGATATTTGAATTGGGTTTATCATGACAAAGTCTTTAGATATTGAACATATTGAGACAAAGTTTCTTTTCTTTTTCCACCGCTATTCTTTATTTTCTTACCAAATTTTTTGTGCATCTGTGATTATTTCTTTTTTCTTTTTCCTTTATCTATTAGCACACTTTATAGATCCGTGATCAGTCAGACGGTTACTCTAAGTGAATTTTTGTGGTACATTGGCTATCAAAGTGGCATCTTCTAACTTTCAATTAAAATTGTTAATATAAATCTCATGTTTGAAGTTTATATGTGAATTTATGGAGTGGTCTCTTTTATGAAGTTTTTCCTTCTCCTCTCATTGCCCTTGAGACTTGGTCATTCCTCTCAACTGGTAAAAGGATGGATGGGATTATGGAGGTTCCAGGTTTGAGTCCAATGTGAAATAAAAATCATTTACCTATCAAAAAAAAAGTTTTTCCTTCCCATTTTGTGCATGTAAATGTAAATGCCTCATTCTATGTGAATGCTTCTTAGTATTCTTTTGCCCGTATTTATTCTAAAGTGGAAACAAGTTTATTGTCACTTTGTCTTGCTGAAATTTTGGTTGCCCTGATTCTGTGTACCGTTCTGGTGAATTCTTGAAGGAAAGATGGAAATGACAACTAAATTAAAGTTGTTTTGGATGGATATCTTTTTAAAGGGAACTATTGTCACGTCATTTTCTTGTAATGATTTTAGATCTATGTATTTCATCTTATTTCAATTAAGCTTTTTAATTTGTATGATGTTATTCAATTGACCAATCCACCTTTTTCTTTGCTTCAAATCATTTAGTATAAGATTTCTAGAGATTTTTATAATTGCTTTCTTTTAATTCCACAGTCATTTCTATTAATGTTAGACTGTTAACATCTGTTTCATTGCAGAATGTCTCTCACTGGATAATATCCCCTGATGGCAAATGGTTCTGCAGAACTTAAGCCACAACATGCCAAAAGAGAAATTTATAAAGCACAATGTCAACAAGCTGTGGCTGCTGGAAGGGTAGAAGGTGTAGATGCATTTGAACAAATTAGACAACGTATGCCCCTAATCAAAAATCAAACCGATGATGCAGGAGGATGTGCTTTGTGCAGGTGTGTCTACAGTGGCGTTTGTTTTTTTACCAACGTCCACAAAACTTTTGTTTTAATGCTGAATAGCACTTAATAGCATTAAAAGATGTTGGTTGCTTTTTAACATTCGATACTAGAAGTAGGATGACAATCTGGGATGATTATTTCGGGTTCCCGCCTCGCCCCATCCTTAATAGGATAAATTTATTAATCAGAATCTGATTTTTAGTTATGCCAGTGATTGCTATTCCCGCCCGCCCGATTATATTTTTAAAAATATTTTTATTATTTATTTTATACTTTAATATAAATAATAATAATAATTAGAACATTTTTAATAAATAATTTGTGTAATTATAATATTTTTATTTTTTATAAAATATATTAATTTTAATATAATAAAATAAAATATAAAATATAAAAAAATAAAACAAAAATCAATAGAATACATCAATAGTTCTTCCTATTCTCGCTTAACTCACCCTACTCACCTGCTTAATTTTTAAATGGGACAAGTTTGCTAATTGAAAAACAAACGAAGCCGAGTCGATGGGTCATCCCCGCCCCAAACCCCCCCCCCTATTGTCATCCCTAGTAGTGAGTGTTGCTAGCCTCCTCCTCATGGGCAATGACGGAGTTTTTTGTTTTGTGGAAGATGACTTTTTTTCCGACGCCAAATATTTTCATTTTTCTATTCATAACTTTTTTAAAAAAATTTCGCAATAAAGCTTAGCGAAAAATTTGAAAAACAGTCTACTGAATGTCAAAGCTATTCAAATTTTCAGCATTAAGCCAAAAAACAGACAACCGTTACTTGTTGTTCCAATGCTTACTTAGAAACTTTATCTTATTTTATTTTTTTGACCTTTAGTTCTTTGACCTTCAATAAGAAATCTACTGGTAGCTCATTAACAATTATCATCAAATACTCTCTCTCCACTGCATTTTTTTCTTTTTTTTTTGGTAGCAAAGTGGTCCCTTATGTTTCTTATTTCATATGTATATGTTTGTCTTGGTTTGTTTATTACTGATTAAGTATGAAGGTGTTCATCCAAATAATATCAATGGTTCTCACACTGTTATGATCTGCGATCAGGTAACAGTCCTTGTAATATTTATTGTTTTCCTCATGTTAAGAATTTCTTTTTGAAGTTTCTAAGTGCTTTACAATCTAATATTGGTTACATTCGATTTTTATGCTGAGGAATTTTTCTATTTTGTTTGTTTTTTTCTTTTCCTTCTTAGTGTGAGAGAGAATTCCATGTCGGGTGCTTAAAGGCACATAATATGGCTAATCTAAAGGTATTTAGATTTTTTTTTGTATCTTTTTTTAATTTTATTTACTACTACACGGTATCCTTGTATCAACAATATCTTTTTAAATTATAGTACATAGGTCCCATTTTTTGGGATGAAAATGTTGATCTTGCTCATATATAATCTCGTATATTCTACTAAAAGGAAATTGGTTCTGTTGCAACGACTGTAAATCACACATTCCTCTTTGAGAAAATAGTGGCTCAAGTGGAGAGGAGAAACTTCCTAATGATCTCTTGAGACTGTTATAAGAAGATACGAAGAAGCACCCTGTCATGCCACAATCATTAAATAAATGAAAGAATGTTCTCCATGAAGAAGTGCTTCTTGCTGCTGAAGTTTAGATCATTGCTTTCTCAGGCCCTATCCTTTACTTCATGTGAAATAATGTTATGATATTTTAAGATACTTGGTGATTGATATTTATAATAATTATAATTTTGGAAAGGTAAATAGTTGTTGATTTTACTGTAATGAATGTCATAAAGCTCTGGGACCATGGTTGTAAATAATGTCAAGTAATATGATCCTTCTCATATTGAAAGCAAAATTAGACATTTTCTCATCAAAGATGCCCCTCTAATATACCTATATCTTAACTAAATTGTGTAATTAACTTATATGAAAAGCAAAAGAACTTGGTCATTGATATTCATAATAATTTGAAAGGTGGATATATGAAGTTGGTTTTTAAGGTAATAATGCTATGTTCAATCATATTGTGGCCAATACTACAGATATGATCCTTCTCATATTGAAGGCAAAATTAGATATCTTCCATTCACAAATGCCCTTTCTAATATACCATCTTCTAACTAAATTGTGTAATTAATTTATATGGTTAAAGAATTTAAAAAAGTATCATATATTTCTAGTAGAGTGGCTAGATCTGAGAAAACTAATGAATCCTCTGCCTTTCGCTTGTATATGAAATTCTCTGAAAGTACATCTTAATAGCAATAGCTGTCGGTTCACTTTTGTTCATGATGTTCCAAGTTCCAAATAAGGCACCAAGTGAGTGGTGTTTAGTTTAATTATGTACTATCCACAGGGTAGTCAACCAAATGTAAAATAATCTAAGGTTTTTTTTTGTTATCACTATGAATTCTTGGATATTGTTGTGGTCATTCTTCATTAAATGAAGCCAACCTATTATTTACTTTCACAGTTCCTATCCAGTAAATAGGAACAATTCAATCCAATTGTTGATGCACAAGGTCGGACTCACCCATGGTGCACAGAGCAATATATCCTATTTCAATTATTGCATTTATTAATGGCAAGAGAAATTAACCTTGTATGAATATATTTAATACCTTTTTTTTTCTTTTTTCAGAAAGAGCAAAGAGGAACAAGAATTTGGAGGCGTATACTGTGCTGTACTAACAGTCCGGTGAGAATCTTACTTGAGTGTTTTTGTTTATTTTGCAGTTATATCTCCTCTATTTCCCAGAATCATTTTCCAAGCACAATTGCCTTGGCTTTGTTTAATCGTAATTGTAACCCTAAACCAGCCTCTGCATAGACAAAAGCTGACACTCAGGCACGCCAGGCTGTGACCTTTTCAGTTGCATTCTCACGGTGTTGTCTGATAATAGTTGCTTAATATGCAGCTTCTCCCAGTTGTATCAGCAGCAACTTTTAAAGGGTGTTGGGGAAGCGAAGTTGCAGAACTGCCTTCGTGGCAACAAGGCCAACTGCCAAGGCCAGGTGACTAGCACTACTCTACAGTCTGTACTCTTTCGGAATTTCTTTTCCCATTGAGATATTTCCATTTCCAACTATTCTTTCCTAACTAGCCAACAAATAACTGGCTTTGTAGGGTTACTTCCAGGCCTTGTATGTTTGTTAGAGAGACTTCTCTTGTTTAATCCAGGTGAACAGCCTGGTGCTTCTGCTGCAGAGAAGGAGCCGAGTCCATGTGGACGGAAAAATTCAAATTCCAGAAGATGGAAGAGGAGGAGGTATCTGTTTTCACTTGTCAGCTAGTTCATTTTTGTTGGAGTTCGGTCGGTTGGTTGGTTGGTTGGTTTCTTGATGTTTGTTTGCACCATACAAGAGGTTAAGATTGGTTTATGTTCGTTTTTGTTTGTTGCAGCTCAACCGTCTCTCCAGAGATTTCCAACTGATGATGTTCGGCGACATCAATGCTCCACAAGCTCGTCCCTGTATTTCGTTTAATCTGAAAATTCGAGAAAGCTGACTATGGTTTTAGCAGTATGCATGCAGAGAATCAGAACTTTTTTAAGTCTCAAAATTTTTAATTGTTTCTGGACAGAAATTTGTTAGCATGTATGTTTATCTAACAAGAATGTGTGGGAGATAGAAGAAGTTTTCTTCATGTAAATGAGGTTGTCTGACATTCAAGATAGGCAAGGACAAAGGCAAACAGTATATTTTTCTATTATGAAAGAATTCCTCCCAAAGTAGATTTTAATATGGAAGGGAAGTAAAGAATTGTTTACCTTAAGAGCGAGGCTTCATAAAAATGTGTGAGTGTTGGATACGTGTTAAAGCTCTTGAAATATAGCTGGAGGATGCATCTCATCTATTTTTTAATTGCTCATTTGCTCGGACTTGTTGGGCAGCTGCGAGGTTGGATTTTTCGGCTACCTTGGGGGAAGTTTTTCATACTAATATTTTGTCTTTGCTTAGCTTACAAGATAGCTTGGTTTTGTGCAAATTTTTCTCGATGCTATGAGCTATTTGGGGGTACCGCAATAATCAGGTTTGGGGTAGGCAAGCTTTGCCTTCGGAGTTGGCGAGCATTGCCTTGAGTTCTACAACTACCTGTTTAGCTCAAGCAGAAACCGCCAGTCGTTTCTCATGGAGACTGGCAGTTTGGTCTCGCTGGGTCTCGACTTCCTGCTGCATGACTCAATCGAACATTGATGCCATGTTTGTAAGATCAAATAGCAGTAGGGGTAGGGATGGTCTTACATGATTCTGATGTGTTATTGGTTGCATGTAAGTCTGTTGTTTTACTGTTTTGTTGCTCTGTAAAAGA
Source organism: Tetrastigma voinierianum (assembly GCA_016808115.1). Taxonomy (NCBI): domain Eukaryota; kingdom Viridiplantae; phylum Streptophyta; class Magnoliopsida; order Vitales; family Vitaceae; genus Tetrastigma; species Tetrastigma voinierianum. Next base: position 44,708 of record JAEQBH010006932.1, on the reverse strand, counting down.
GGTTGAAGCAGTTGGTCTTCGTGAGGGATTATAATGGTTGCTTGAGCTTCATCATTTTAAGGTTGATGATAGATGTTAAGATTAAGTATGTGATGCATTTCACCAAGCCCTTTATATTGACTCCAGGCTTGAGCATTATCGCGATCATTTATGCCAGGCTGTTAATGGGCTATTTTTCTATTCCAAGCCATGGGCGCATGCGACAGGTCGACTCATTATTTAGCTAAAACTGCACGTTCTCATGCTAGCCCTTTTATTTCGTTTTCTATTCACTGATTTGCTTATTTTTTAGTAAAATTGTTTGCTTGTCTTTCAAAAAAAAAAAAAAAAAAAAAAAGGGTTCTAAGCAAAAGCAATTGAAAAATATATACATCCCTTTCATTCAAATAAGATATAGAACAGTTAACCAAAACTATAATTCTGATTATTCAATAATACAGCATTTTAAAAGAATTATTTTATTAAAACAATTTAAATTAATTATTTCCTAATTTGTCTAAAGGAAAAGATCTCAAAGCCTGAAATGACTCATATCTATTCTGTGTCTCAATTTTTATTTTCAAGATAGTTGTCCTACTTACTATTTATTTGATTTCATTTAAAATAATGTTTTTCTTTTTTACTATTTATTTGAAAAAAAAAATTACAAGCTCATCTAAAGGAATTTATTTTATTTTTAAAAATATTTGTGCAATTTTATTTATAAGAATAGTCCAATTCAAAAAGGAAGGATTTTTATTCAATTTAAATAGAAAATTTTAAAAATAATAATTGCATCTTTATTTTGTTAATTGAGTTGTTTTCAATTTTATTAAGGATAACCTTAAAATATATTTACATAAATAAATAGGAAATTATGTCATTTTTAAAGATGTCAAAAAAAAAGAGGAAATAATATTCAATTTTAAAATTGAAGCATTTTTTATAAATAAATTATAGAAATATCTTTTTGTATCAGACAGTAAATTTTTTTCAAAAGATATTTCCTCTTCCACATTAAACAAAATCCCTTTTAAAAAAATTAATAAATGTTATTTAAAATAATAAAATAATAAATATTTAATTTGTTTTAGAGCCAAACATTTTAGTTATAATGTAATAAATTATCCCGATACTCTTCCCCTATACCTTTCTTTGCCTATTTGGAACATTGAGTGTTTTACTGATGAGTTATAAACGATGGACACAAATATTTTTGTCAATAAATTTATGACAATACCTTTTTTTTTTCATTTAATAAATTTGGATGAAATCTTTTCTAATCATTTCTCTTTAGTGAAATCCATTTTTTTATAGAATCAAAATAATTCACAATTGTATATTGTTTTAATGAAACAAATTTTAAAATTCTTAAACAACAAAGATGAACTATCTTTATAAAACAGTCCAAAATAAAATATTTCTTATCAAAAAATAAGTTGTTTTGCTATTAAAATACCTTTATTAGTAATTCATAATTTAGTTCATTTATATTAAGGGTTTGATCATTAATAATTAGGAAGAACAGTTCAAGTTTTTTTATTTTTTCTTAAATTAAAATCAAAGCACTTTTACAATAAAAATATCAAAAGATCATTCATTCTTTAAAAAATAATAATAATAAGATCATTCTTTCTTAGTAAGAGCAAATAGATATTATTTTTTTAGATAAAAAAATTGTTTTTCCTTTTTTTTTTTTTAAAGAATGAAGGCAAAACATAAATTCATAATATCGGACAAAATAATGAATTTTTTATTTTTATCTTCTCAATTAATAATAGATACATAGTATTCACTTCAGTAAATTTAATATATTCAAATATTGGAGATTATCGTAAGCATCACACGATTCAACATTCGCCTTCAATTCCCTTAGTGGATAGAAGAAAAGGAAAATTATACTGTCAGATCTAAATATAACGGATTAATCATGGAGTGGAGATTCGGATTTGAAATCCAAAATCAGAGTTGGTTCTCATTTTTCAAATTAAAAAAAGAAAAAATGTATTTTTTGAAAGTGATTTTACCTTTGCGCCCCAGGAATCGGACTCGACCTTTAAAGGAGCCTGTCCTCTCGCCTGTCGTTTTTGGAAGGCTCCCTCCTCTCTCCGAGTATGATTCTATCTTGGAATTTTCCTTTCATTTTCTTGAGAGCGAATTAAGATGATTTTTAGAATTTGTATTTATGTTTGTTTACTTTTTTTTCTTGATTTTTCACAGATCAATTCAAGAGTCGAGTAAACCTCAAGTTGTTCGTTTGTGGAATCTGGAATCAAGAACACTGGAGATAAGATGGGGTCGTGATCCAGTACTCCGAGTAAAGTACTGACATGACACCTACGAGTACATGTAAAAGTTTGATTTCATTTTTTTCCGTTTATTTTTTTCGGATTATTGGGAGAATTTAATCGAATTTGTAACTATTATAGCATGTTTCACTTTTCCTCCAGAAGTGGCTAAACTGTTCTAAAGAATCGCCTTCTCTTGAAGTTATATCGTTGATCTGAAATTTAGATATTCGGATGTTTCTGGAAGTTCTGATTTTGTGTTTGTTTGCCGAAACAATACAGTTTTAAAAAAAATGAAAATTATTGTTAGATCTTAAATATTTCCCCTTTTTACCGACGGGAAGAGATTTACTTGGCGGATTACGAGTGTCTGGCTTGTCGGGGTTGAGTTTTTCATTTGGGTTTTGTTTGTTTGTTCGGAAATTGTAGGGGAATAGAAATGGATTAGATTTATTAATGTTCTGGGATTTCATCCTTGGTGAATGCAAATGAGAATTTAAAGTGAGCGGAGTAAAATGGATCACTCCAGCGTAATATTTGAGCTGTTTGGTTTGTTGGGTGGCATCTGCTTTGTTTGCTTGTTAAGAAATTGTAGGAAACAGAAAACTGTATTATATGACCTAGCATGTGTTGAATTTCTTGGATGGAAGCAAATGATATCAATCTATACTAAAAACTTGGATTTCTTTCATTTCGTTTTCTTAGCAATCAAACTGAGGGTTGCCTTAAACAAGAGACATAGGATTCAATATTTTGATTTATTTTCGCCTGGATTACCCTCTCTTGAACAAAGGATTGATCAGATACAAGACAAGCAATTTTTTTCCTCTTTCCTGTTTCTAAATAGAGGGGGGTTTTGTTTAATATATATATATTGTTCAATCTTCGCAGCCCTAAATTAGATATTTTGGGAGCAAATAATTTCAGAATGAATGGCGTGCAATTAAACAGCACGATGGGTCCACTATGCACTTCATCGCCCTGAGCCACACATTATGCTCTTCAGGAGGACTTTGAACTATCAACAGCAGCAGGAGAATCAAGCTCAGCAGGGCTTGCTTGCTAAATGATGTTTTACTCAGTTACATCATCCCTCTCAACTCTCCTAAGAAAAGTGGGAAAAAGCAAGCAATTATACTACTTTTAGGTGTTTCTACTATCTTGAGTAGAAAGTTGAACATGGAAAGAAAGTCCATTTTAACACTATCTGCAATGTTGGTAATATTGTGCTCTCCTTTCTTTGTCCTCTACATGGAGAAATTAATCCAGACTCTAGAACTCTGTTGATGAATCAAATAATTCCTTGTAAAATTTTTGTAGAATTGATCATATCTCCTTTTGATATGTAGTTTTTTTCTCTAGTTTCTGCTTCTGTGGGATGGAATATATTTCTTAATTACTTCTTCTGTTGTGATTTCTGATTCCTTATAGAAAAGCCATCACTTTCAATGATATCATGGAAACTTAGACAGGGCAATTCCTAAAATCTTATGCAGACAGCTGAATCTTTGGATGGTCTGTTTTGTTCTTAAAATATCTGTTTCACCATATTTTTTGTGATCCTCCTTAGTTCCTTGATTTTGTCAAGTATGCATAAAGAGTAAACTGAAGAAGACCTATTTCGTTCTCTAGCATTTTTTCTAATAAGAAATTTTGACCTCGCCTTCTGGGCTTGGGCACACATGCAACATTCTGCTTGGCTTGGGCTTCTGGGCTTGGATTTCTAGTACAGCCCAGTTTGAATTTTGGTTTGGCTCATGTTTGTCAAGGCGTGAATGTTTGTTTGATTTACACCCACCCAACTTGATATTATTTGAAATAAAGTATTGGTGATATAGGGTCATCATGACATATTTTTGGATTTGATTTTGATTTTTATTTTTAAAATCATGTTTGAATACATTTAATCTTTTTTTTAATTAAAGAAAATTTTATTTTTTAATGTGATACTTATCAAAGTTGATAATATTTTTTTTTTTATTAAATGCGATTATAACATTAGTGGTAACCAATTGGTCCAATCTTCGGTTTGTCATCCAATGGTCGTTAGTTCGACTCCCTTGAGGGTTTTGGATTTGCTATCTATGGTTATCGGTTCGATTCCTTTTACGGTTTTTGGTTTGTCATCCAATGGTCGCCAATTTGAGTTCTTTTAGGGTTTTGTGTTTGATTTCGAATGGTCATTTATTCAAGTTCTATTAAGGCCATTGAATGTTAACACAGTTGTTAATTTTGACCCGTTTCCAAGGAGATTAGTTATGCATGTTTAAATTGGCCCAACACTCAAGTTGCGATAAAAACACTTAAACACATCCTTTTTTATTATACTTTAATTTCAAGATAAGAAATTGTCCTACCTAGATTAGTTACATGTGTAAATTGCCTAAATACGGAGTTGAAAAGAAAAATACCAAGATATCTCTTTTATTATACTTAATTTCAAGATAGTAAATTGTCCTCCCAATAGAATTCTGAACATAGCACCCCCTCCTTATACCCTTGCTTCAGTGAGCGATTTACAACTTTGCATGACATGCCATTCTTATTTGATTGTTTAGAATGCAATATGAAATCTTAATTGGAGGAAATTATTAGATATGGAAACTTTTGTTTAGTTATTCAAATATTATTGATATGTATTTTTGTATACTTAACTAATCATAACTATAATCAATTGTAATTTTTTTATTTTTACATTAATTTAAAAACAACTTAGTTTAAGTATATGTTAATTCTATTTTTGTTTCTTAGTTTCATTTTAAAAGAAAATTCAATTTTTGACTTACTTGTTACATATCAAAAGACTGAACTTCATTTACAATCTTAAAAATAATTTCTATTTTTTTAAATTGAAGTAGTAAAAAAATTAATATCTCATTCTTTAAAATAACAAATTTTCAAATATATTTTTACAAAATCTTACATTTTTTGTACAATAGAATTAATTACTTTTTATTTTGCATATAATGCTAGATCGTTCATAACAGGCAAAAGGAGAGGGTTAATTGAGACAATTTACAACTTAAATTTAAAGTATGATAAAAAATCATTTTTATTTTCTCAAAAACAAATAAAAATGCATCAAATGACATCTAAAAATTTACATAAATTCTTCAATATGAGAACCAATAATCTCATTTTCAGTTAGGTCCTCGCTTGACAAATACCCAAAAATTGTGCCACCTCATAGTGACTGACCAGATCAGAAACCGCTTGACAAGCTTACGACAATCGAACGTCAAGAATCGCCAAGATAAATATATTGCTTGATAATCAGAATGCTGAATTAAAATTACGTATTTTTACATATTTACCCTTATTATCACAAATACATATTATCCAAATAACAGGAGTTTAATATTTTGTCTTCGCTCACAAATTATTAATTTCGTCGTGTAAAAATAATATAACTGGTACAAACATATCCATAAATTAATCGTAATATAAAAACATAAATATGTTTAAAAGGGCAAATCATTAATCTAAATTTTAAAACTATCCAAACTAACCAAGAGATATTTGCAAATATTATATTATTTATGCTGCTTTTTTATCCAATTTATTTTCATTTAAAAATTTTTTCATGACTGTATTCTACATTCCACTTTAATTGTGCTTTTACCTACTTATAATTCTCAACAAGTCATTTAAAATTTTTAATTAAGAGCTTCCTAAAATTTTATCAAACATAATAACAAAAATTAAAACTATCAAAATTCTCACACTCTTATAACAAATAAAAATTAAACCTGAAGGTCCTTCTCATAAATTCTTGTTATCAAATGATATTAAAAGAATTAAACCATTGAAAATTTTTAATTTCCTCTACTTATTTTAACATTTTGAATAAAGTATCAAATAGGCCTTAGTCTCATTCTATTTTATACAAATAATAATAATTTATTCATCCATCATCGATAACATATCCTACCATCTTCATCCCCAAATTTTCAAATTTGCTTCAACATTTTCTCAATAATATCAAAATAAGTGTCTTGGGTTCATCTTATTTTATACAAATAATAATAATTTATTAAAAGATCCATCAACATTGATATAATGTGATATCCCACTATCGCCATCCCTGGGGAAAATATTCAATTTATTGTAATTCATGATCAACGGATCAGAACTAATCATAGTTAAATTATTTGTAATTTAACATTTTGTCTCACGGTATATTGCAGTATACCAGAGCAAACCCCTTTCTATACGAAATTCGCCCTGGTTCCGCTCTGAACTCGTTGATTCTTGCTTTCTGTACTCTGCCAAAGCATTCATACAGCCGCATGGAAAATTCCACAAGATTTTGCCTGCATCAATTCCAGGTAATTTCTTTCTTCCTCCCACCCGATCTCCATTTATTTCTCTTAGATTGTATGAAGTCGGAACATTGTTTCTGAACTAGGGTTTTGCTTCACTCTCGCGCCCCAAATAGATAACCGATTCTATTATTTACACAGATTCCGAAATGGGCTATATATGTTTTCTTGAGTTCCCGAAGTTCGAACTTCCTAGCTGAGATTCCTGTTTTTTTGGCATATTATTTTTCCTTCGGAGAGACACACAGAGTAATAATTATTGTAATGACTTTCAATTGCAGAGTTTGAGATATGGTGCAATTCTTGAAATCGTGTTGAGTGATTGGACTTAGGGGTCATAAAATGTTTATAATCAATAGGTTATGGAAATAATCATCATGGTGATGTTTTGTAATATGATTTTAGAACTGCATTTTCAAGCAAAATTTCCAGGGATTTTTGTCAACTAAAAGCTCAATGAAGATAAGAATTATCTCTTGGAATGTTAGGAGAGCAAATAACCCTGAAAAGAGGAAAGTGATTAAGGCTTTCTTGAAATCTCAAAGGGCTGATGTAGTCTGTCTTCAGGAGACAAAAATTAGGGCAATGAATTGAGGGTTGGTTAGAAGTTTAGGGGTGGGAAGATTTTGACTGGTGGGTTGGTAATGCAAAGTGGGAGCCTCTGGTATTTCAGGTATTCTGGGACTCTGTAGAGTCCCGGTCAGAGGTCGAGAAGGGCAATTTCACTATTTCTCGCGGTTCAGAACCGAATGACAATTTCGCTTGGTTTCTCACGGGAATTTATGGCCTTACAGAGAATACCATAAGAGAACTCTTATGGGATGAACTGGGGCTATCAGTAAGGTTGTAGGGAAGATCCAATGGTGTTTCTCGGGGGAGATTCAATTCCCATTCCCAGAGAAAGAAGCAGAGGGGAAGGATGTGGGTATGAGAAGGTTTTCCCAAGGATAGATGATTTGATGTTATGATATCCTGCAAGAGGGCCTTCACTTTGAGAGGCCGAATAATCTAGATGTTGGATAGATTTTTGGTCACCAAAGATTGGGACCACCATTTTGGAGGGGTTGTTCAGTGTGTCCTTCCAAGACCCGTTTCAAATTGTTCCCCGATTCTACTTGAAGGGGGAGGGACTTTTGCAAGGGGCCCAATTCCATTTCGTTTTGAAAACATGTGGCTAAAAGCTGAAGGCTTCAAGGAGCTAGTTAATTCTTGGTGGCAGGGGCTTAGTTTCAGTGGTTCAAGCAATTACATTTTGGTTGAGAAAATTAAGGCACTTAAACCTCTAATCAGACTGAACAAAGCAGTTTTTGCAAGGTGGAGGAAAATAAGAAGGTAGCTCTCAAAAAGGTGAAGTACTGGGACAAGATAGAAAGTCAGAGACCCCTAAGTTTGCGTGAGCCGAGGAGAGGTTCGCTACAACGATTTTAAGAAGGCTTTATCGGAAGAGACTCTCTCAGAGACAAAATCAAGGGAAACATGGTTTAAAGAAGGATAGGAATACAAAATTCTTCCATGGTGGCAAATTCCCACAGGAGAATAATTTGAATAAAGATTGAATTAATGGCTAGTGGTTAACAAGAGGAGAGGGAATTGCCATGAGTATAGAGAATTTCAAGAACCTTCTCCGACTGGGGAATGTGAGAGCCTGTCCAATGGGCTGGAGTTCCTCACATCACTGATTATGAGGCCATGAGGTTAGGAAAGGCCCTTTGATGGGGAAGAAATTAAGGTTGCTCTCTTTGACATGAGTGGTGATAAGGCTCCGGGTCCAGATGGTTTCATAGCATCTTTCTGGCAGTGTAATTGGGATATTGTAAAGGAGGATATTCTCTCTTTGTTTAGAGAGTTCCATGCTAATGGGAGATTTGTCCGAAGTCTAAATACTACCTTTTTAGTGTTAGTGCCTAAGAAAGCTGGTGCAAGAGGATTTAAAGGATTATCGCCCATTAGCCTTGTAAAGCCCTATATGGATAGCCAAAGTCTGGCCCAATGTGATTAAAAGAGTAATGGGAAAATTAGTGAATGTAGCTCAGAATGCCTTTGTTGAAGGGAGGCAAATTTTGGATGCTTCTTTGATAGCAAATGAGGCGGTAGATTCGATTCAAAAGAAGAAGGAAAGAGGTGTGCTCTGTGTTATGGATATTTTTTTTAATAGGCAAAAAGCAAGCTTCAATAAAAGCCAAAAGGCAAACCCGAAGTCTACAGGGATATTGAGAAGGCCTATGACAACATAAGTTGGAGCTTCATTATTCAGATTTTGAAGAGGATGAGATTTGGAGCAAAGTGGGTAGAGTGGATAAGATGGTGCATTTCGACTGCCACATTCTCTGTACAGATAAGTGGTAGTCCCTGTGGTTTCTTTCTTAGCTCAAAGGCTTGTATGGTGGACCCCTTGTCTCTTACCTCTTTGTGTGAATGGAGGTGTTGTCTATCTTAATTAACAAGCAAAGGAGGGAGCCTTTTTGTGGTTACATAAGTCAGGACAGGTGGAAATGAAGTACAAGTTTCGCACTATATTTGCGGATGATACCCTGGTTTTTTGTGAGGATTCAAGAGATCGGATCATGCATCTAGTCGGTTCCGCTCCGTTTGGAAGCGCTTCTCGGATGAGATAAATCTAGATAAAAGCTCTATTTTACCTGTGGGGGATGTGGAGAACCTTGACTTGTTGGCCTTAGAGCTTAAAAGGTAGGTCTTTGCCTACAACTTATCTTGGTCTTCCTCTTGGTGCAAGACATAAGTTCACAATGGTCTGGGATGCCGTTGAGTAGAAGTTTCGGAAGAGATTGGCCTTATGGAAAAGGTAATACATCTCCAAAGGGGGAAGACATGCGCTTATTTTAGAAGCACCCTTTCTTGCATGCCTACTTACCTCATGTCCCTCTTCAGAATCCCTAAGTCAATCAGCATGAGACTCGAAGAATCCAAAGAGAATTCTTTGTGGGGTGGAGGAGCTTGGACAGGAAAATCCACGATTTCAATTGAAGATTGTAAGCTCGAAAGCAGGATAGGGTGGTTTAGAATCCGAAAACTTTCTTCTCTCAATAAGGCTCTTATGAAAGTGGGTACAGAGGTTTGGGATGTGAGGCGTAAGGCCTCTGAAAACCATTATCGATAAAGTATGGGGCGTATGAGTGTTGGCTTTACAAAGGTTGTGAGAGGCAGCTTTGGGGTGGGTTTATGGAAAGAAATCTATAAAGAATCTTTCTCTATAAAACAGCACAACAACCTTATTTTAGGTGATGGAAGCATAATCAAATTCCCGAGGATGTGTGGTGAAAATGAGGAACCCTTAAGTGGTGCTTTTTATACAATGTTTGGTTCCTAAAAGAGCCAAATAAGTGAAGGGGAGGTATGGAGGCCTCAGAGGGAGAGCTAGGGATGGGATCTTCTGGCTTGAAAGGCATTTAATGATTGGGAACGGGAGACGGAAAATCTTTTTTAATTTGATCAAGGATAAAAAGATAAACCCCTTGAAGAGATAGAAGGGCTTGAAAGCTTACAAAAGATGACAATTTCTCGCGAAAATCAAGCTTCAATTTTTCGGAGGGGTGAGAGAGACAGTTCTTCCCAAAGGTTATTTGAACAATGGGTTCCTTCCAAAATGGGTTTTTTTGCTTGGGAAGCTTGGTGGGGAAGAGTATTAACAATGGATCAACTCAAGAGGAGGGGTTTCTTCCTTGCAAATAGGTGCCCTTTGTGTAGGAAAGATGAAGAAAACATTGAGCATCTGTTGTTACATCACCATGGTCCGGGAATTTGGTCCTTTTTGTTGATGTCTGTGGGAGTTGCTTGGGTGCCCCCATGGCCAATCAGGGACTGGATTTTTTGCTGGATCAATTGCCCTGTCAGAAAAAGTGAAAGAAAGCTTCGAGGGCTACTCCTTTTTGTTTGTTCTGGGCAATCTGGAAGGAAAGGAATAAAGTCGTGTTTGAAAATGAAGAGTTCTCCCTCAACAGACTAGGAAGTTCTTTTGTCTATTCTTTTTGTTCTTGGGTAGGGGTAGTTGTAAATTCTTATTCTTTTGTAGCTAACCTTATTGCCTTATTGGCTACGGGTTAATCTTGGGGGCTGTGGGTCTTTTGTTTTTACTGCTTCTCGGGTTTGCTTGGGTGTTGTATACTCCCTTGGGGCTGGGCTTTTTAGCCCCCTTTTAATAGATTTCCTTTTAACTTATCAAAAAAAAAAAACTAGAGGGATCAAATAACTATGAATTTGGTGAGAAGAAGAAACCTTCTGCCTCTATTCTCCAGGGTACACAAGTTAGAGAGAGTTTAATTTTTCTTGGCTTCATGAAGTTACTTTTATATATATTTATATATCAGAAACGAAAAGTATGATAAATTAGTTTAAAATAGAAAAAGTATAAAGGAAGAGATTTCCTTCCTCAAAATAAAAAACGGATCAAGAGATAAAACTCCCTCTATCCAACAATTGCCGACAATACCAACTCATCTTAATGTTGTTAGTCACGAACCAGTAACCAATTAACTTGTAGAACTGAAAGTGGAACTCCTCTTAAAACAGAAGTATAAGAAGCCCACAAAAAGGAATAAAAGTAAAATAAGTCCCACAACGTCCCTTCTAACCTCTTTTTATTTCATAAAATCCTTTATTTCTAATTTTGCCAAACAAACCATACCAGAGTGAGGTTAACAATTTGCCACAAAGTCTTGCCTTTGATTGAATTTCCAAAACCTCTAAAAGCAATGATAAACATATCCCTCCTATAATCTCGGGAGGAGCACACTCTAAACTTGCTAAACCGAAAGCTTGTGCCATAACTCAATAGTGAAAGGACAATATGCAGGTGTTGATTGAACAACTTTCCATCACCTTTTATAGAATACTTCATCAGGACTAAGACTTGTTAGGTCGTCCCCAATCAGAAAGGCGTCAAGCTTGGTGTTTACCTTCCTATGCTACCAACTACAAAGTCCTTAACCTCTAAAGGGGCCTCGAAAGCCACAAACTAGGTTGGTTTGAACAAAGATATAACTAGGGAAGGTTTAGAGGCTTATGTATATATGAATTGAACATAGGTCTCACTCTACTTATATACATCAGGAAGACATAAAAAGGAAATGAATCAAGTACAAAAAGTAAGGAACAATATTGTACAGGAAAGGAAGGGAATAAATTAGAGGATATTCTAAGAATATCCTATGATTTTCAACACTCCCCCTCAAACTGGAGAGCATATAGGTTATACGCACTGCCGTTACAAATAAATCGAACTGACTTCAAATGAAGTGATAGTCCACTTCAATATGTTTGATTCTCTCATGAAAGACTGGGTTGGAAGCAATGTGTGGGGCTGCTTGGTTATCACACACAAGCGTCATTTGTCCATCCTTCCCAAATCTTAACTTATGAAGAAGCTGTTTAAGGCATATAAGTTCACAAGTTGCCAATGTCATAGCTTGATACTCAACTTCAGCACTAGACCTAGCCACCACATCTTGTTTCTTACTCTTCCAAGATATTAAGTTGCCTCCAATAAATACACAATATCTTGGCAGATAGTCTGGCTCAGAGCAGCCGCCTAGGTCCCCGCAGATCACAATAGCCAACTGTGCGACTGTTCATATACCCCCGGCCCGACATGTTCCTTTGATATAACAAAGGATACAAATCACATCATCCCAGTGACTATCACATGCTGTAAGAACTGACTAATTACACTCACAAGAAAGGAAATAAACGTACGAGTATGTGAGGTAGTTTAGTCTCCCACTTGTCGCCGATATCTCCCTCGATCTTCGTAGAGCTCATTTTCAATGCCGAAATTTGCCTAACAAAGGAAGATAATTATACCAAAGCCGTCGTACTATCAACGGCTGAGATGACACGTAGAGGCGTTGAACAAGATTGGTATATAAATTCCTTGCTTGGGTCCAAAGGGGCTGACATGTCTGATAATCCCTAAGATTGTTGAGTGTTTTGGCTCTATGGACTGCTGAAGAATGTTACATAGTAAAGCGTCATGTTTCCGCCACTGAGGACGTTTATCTTCTTCAACACTAGACTCCATAAAGGTTAGATGGTCTTCAACACCATTTCTAGTAAACCATAACGTAACAGAATTGGCTTAGGACTGATAGTTATCACTCCCCTTGAGTCAATTGACAGTTATCATGGGAGTTCCAGACATAAACGAAGAAAAACTTGAAGCTTTTTCAGCCATAGTGAGAAAAATCGACAAAATCAGCAAGAAGACCAAATACTAGGGCAAAAAATGCAGATGCGAAGTGAGAAAAAGCTCGGATGATGTCGAGGCTTCTAAAATAGAGAAATACTACTATAGCAAAGAGGGTAGGTCACGAAATCTGTAGAAATCTAGGGTTTCATAGCTTTTGGGAGAGAAAAGAGGGCAAAAATCCTAGATGTAGGCCTCAAATGGAGAAACCAAGGAGCTGGGAGGGATTGCCGGGAGGGGATGACCAAGCTAGGAGAAGGCGGTGGCCGGAGATTGGGCCACGAGCCACTCACGCGCCGGCGCGTGGTGATTGCCGTAGAGGAGAAGTCACGCGCGTGGAGACGCATGGTGACTCCACAAGTAGTGAGAAGTCACAAGATGGAGGTGCGTGACACAGGTTGTCACGGAGAGATCATGCAAACGACGAACCCAATGGTGGGGTTGTTTGGCCTAATGGAGGCCATTCGAAAGTTCACTGTAGAGGTTTTCGACGCCGCAGATGTCTCGACGGTATGAGGATTCGAGCTTCCCGACGACGTTTTGATCGCCAAGATATAACAACCATTAAGTGGTTTGTTGGAATTGACAACATGGCAAAGCCCTAACCCGAACCTTCCATGACTCTGATACCGTGTGAAGAAATATAAGAAAATGATGATTTTCTTATTGATTGAATGAGTGAATTTAATATTACAGGCCCCACCTACTTATATACATCAGGAAGACATAAAAAGGAAATAAATCAAGTACAAAAAGGAAGGAGATAAATTAAGTGTTGTGCTTTGTTTTGTAAAGCATGTAAGCAAACTGTGACAGATGTTGGAAAATAAAGAGGATACTGTGAATCGTAATTTGTTGGTAGATTATATATTTTTCCTGAGCATTTTCATGTACAAGGCCTACCTCTGTTTCTTTTAAGAGGTTCCTTCTCCTATGGACTGGAAAGCTCATTGGTCTGAACAAATTTTTGAAGTTCAGTCTGACTATTAAAGGCATTTTCATGTGCCTTTTGGGCGTAATCAATGGAAGTGTTCAATCTATCACATCCTTTCTTTACACTGTGGTACCTAAACTGAATAAATTGCTAACCTGTGTCAAAATAATTGATTGCATGTGCATTTAGGCCACAACTAAGTAAATAGGATAAGAATATGCATATTTTAGGATATCATATCCCATTAAATAGGAAACACGTCTTACCATATGATTTTCAATAGGATATTAAATTCAATGAACATGATATTTTTAGGAACATATCCAATAAGGATGTTATATCATGCTTATATTTAGTTTATAAAATGGATATTTACCCTTTATAAGTAAATTTTTTTATATAATTTTATTCTATATGAAAACATAATTTAATTTATATATATATATATATATATATATATATATATATATATATATATATGTGTGTGTGTGTGTGTGTGTGTGTGTGTGTGTATTCACATTCTCTTGCTTAAGACTAATATATCCTATATAAAATGGATATAAAAAATGAATAACATATCTCACCATTTACCTATCATATATTTGGTTGAACTTAATATAAATGATGGAATAAGTAATCTTTATTCCACTAATAACCAAACATGGGATAATGACACCCCATTCTTATTATATTTCAATTTATATCCAAATCAATTAGACATAATCTTGAATATTATTCGACTTACTTTCTTTGAACATGACAAACTGTTGTTCATGTCTTTCAGGATCACTCATTAGCCTGAACTGGCAATGTCTGTTCCTCTTCGATCATGAATTTATTCTTGCCACAGGCTTATTAGCTTGCAGCTGCATAGTTTGGCATTTCTACTACTTCTGGTGTAAGCATACATACTTCATTTAAGTAGTAATATTATTTTTGAGATTCTCATTCCATGGCCGCCTTTGTGAAAGTTGAGGGTAAAGACGGTTTTGCATGATGATCCAGGGCCCTGAGGAGCAAGCCGGTGATCGATCCATCAAAACCGCTGCCGCCCCAGGCAATAATGCGAGGGCCTTACATAAACACTGGTTCTCGTGATATCGGACCTGACTATCAGGATTACCGAAAGAAGTAGAGAAAAAGATAGTCCTTTGGATGAGATTAATTAAAATTGTTTTGTATCAGGTTCTTCACTAAAGTTACACATCATATGTTATATTTCTCTTGAGATCTGATGAATGAAATAGTGGTACCATTGAAGCTAGCTTCAGCTGGCTCCACAAAGAGCTCAGGATTTGTAGGGGGGAGAGTCGCTTCATACTTGTAGTTGTAGCATGAAGCTGTGAGATGAGTCGTCATCAAATGAAATAATAGGATACCCCCCAAACATCCATGGGTAAGTTTGAAACAGCTCCAAAGAAGAAGATGCATTTTCTGGATATTCACGGTATGTCATAACGAGAACGAGGAAGTTGTACAAACTCTACCAGAAGAAGAAAAAGGTGCTTCAATTCTCGCATTAGAAGATAGAGACATCTTTGGCTTTTCACACAGTCGCCTATTACGAAAGTGCTTTGTTAGAGAATTATTTTGTCCGTTTGTCTCGCAATAGCTTGCCTGAAGAAGCAATTATCATCTCCATCTTTGAATAAGTATATTCTCTTTAAATATTTGTTTTGATCTATCTACTCTTATTAATTTAATATATTTTTTTCCAAATTGTCTTAAAAAAAAAAAAATCTTCAATAAGATTGAAAACTAAATATAACCTTTGCCAAATTTGTTGTATGAACCAATTCTTGAAATGTAAAATGTAGAATGAAGTTGATTAATCATGTGTACCTGAAATTTTTTGTAATTTTCGATGAATTTTTTTAAAATATAAATATAATGAGCTTAGAAAGTAATAAGTGGTTGTATTTGTGCCACGTGTCCAATAATTTTCCAAGAATGGGTAGAGAGTCAACTCGCTGTTCTCTCCTCGACCTTGACTCTGTAAGATCTTGCACGGAAAGAATACTCTAAATTTAGACGCTAAATCAAGCTTCAGAGCGGAAGAATAACGGAAGAAACTATCACGAACAATGATCAGTTATTTTGGGCAAATTTGGAAAACCTTTTTATCCTCATAATATAAGCCGTTGGGAGAACACAAAAAAGATTTTCCACAATACGACAGCTCGAGATTTTAAAATTTTCGTTGCTTCAGAGATTCCTCTGAAAATCCAAAAAAACAACAAAAAAAAAAACGAAAAAAATTCTATAAAACAGTCCTAAACCGCAAAGACCCACAACCTCTGATATGTCAAAATCGAGTTTCAAGTTCAGATTAGGAAGAATATAAGGAGTGTAAAAATAAATCACTCAAGAAACGCCATTAGAAGACCTCAATTTGCGACGCAAAAGACTCCAGCAGGTATTTCCTTTCTTCTTCATCTCTTCTTCTCCCCCCTTATGGCAAAACGCCGGCTAGAAGACCTCCACTCCGCTTCTCGTCCGTCTCCTCCCCACTCCCGGCTTCTCTTTCTAATTCTTTCGTCTGATAATGGATTCTGCGGTTCCCGAATCGGGAATTTTGTGCTTTCCAAAACGACACCGCTTTCACTCCAAACCCATTTTTACCAAATAATTATCCTACAAATATTTTTATCAACTTTAATATTTTCAATTTATAATATTATAAATAAAATACGATTAATAAATGAAAAACCACAAACCATATTTTTGTGAATAATCTAAATACAAATTTAAATATAAATGTTTTACTTGATATAAATTAATTTATTTGTTGGTCATTAACATAAATATATTTCATTGAATATTCCATTAACTATTTAAATAATTTGTTTTATTAATTTTCTACCTTAGGTTATTAATCTTAAGCAATATAATTTTTTATTCATACTTAATTTAAGTTTGATTTCAGAACTGGGAATACTAAGATCTCTCCAATACTTCCAGTAGACGGAAAAGTCTTCTTAAACGGCAAGACGCCAAGATCGCTAGCATATCTCTGACGACCATAACCTAAGATGTGGCGATCGGTATCGCAACCAATGTCAAAGTTTTGGGATCGAGTGATGGCTAAGTTCGGGAGCACCAATATCGAGCCTCGACTCCACCACGACTTTACGCTTAGGTCCAAAATCGATGCGATAGAATCCGGCTATTATCAGACAAATGGCATGGGATACTAGCACATATCGCAAATAGGTTTGTGCCGAGCCACATCACCGATTTATATAATAAGGCTTTTTGTTATAATTTTCTACAACAAATATATTAAGAAATTTATTTTATTTCTAATTTTATTCTCAAGAAATAAGGTGCAAGCTTGCGAACATGCTTTTTAGTTAGGATGTTAGAAATCATGACTTACGATCATCATTGAGGCGTTTAACACGCGATAAGTGGATGATTATACCGCAGCAATCCTATTCTCCTTGTTTATGAAGAAACTTATGAGACACCAGATCTCTTGACCTGACAAGATCCATATAGTAATGCAACAAGCAATTCTCTCCACAAGGCACTCTTTGTAATAGTGCGCATAAAAGAGAGCAGATGTTACAAAGAAGGCGAAGCCCACCGTGATACTAGTAAATTCTATTTCGCATACGACATTCATGAATTATCTGGCAGAGTGAAAAGATAAAGCACTTCCTTGTTTTGTTGCAGTGCTTCACCATCAAGGAGTTAAAGCACAAGTGGAGTGATACGCACTAAATCAAAGACGCACAAGATAAAATGCAAAAAAGGAGCAAGATAGGTCAGGTACGATCATCGATGATGCCATTATGGAAAAGACATCTCACATAGCCGCCTATCGAACAACACTATTATCAATTACGTGAAGACACAATACGACAAAACAATGAAACGCAAAGTATCTAATTTTAATGTACTGCGACTACTAACTTATATATTCAATGTATTTTAAATTTTGCGTCTACTTAATGAAAATGAAGCACTAAATTATCTACGCACTTTAATAACAAGCTCAAATTATCTATATACTATTAACTACAATTTAATAAATATTTACAATACTGAAATGACATGGGATGAACGTAATGATACTTATTTAATTATTAAAAAGAGAAAGATAAAATTGCATCAGATTTGTATCAGATAAAACTTTGGGGATGCTTCATCAGTTTTAGACGCCTAATTTAAACTTTACCTAAATCTCAAAAACGACTAAAGTAAAAATCTTCAATTTCCTAGATGATAGTGCTCTTATCTATGTGAAAATAAGGGCTCTAGAAGAATTCCGAATGCGCACGCAAAACATTTTTTTTTTCTCGGGAAATCTGAATCCACGCCTCCATCCCGCAGAGCTGGAAAATGGCTTTCCTTCTCTATGGTCCTGCTACCAGAGTTGCACCCACTGGATTCTTTCCCACTACCACCAGCGCCTCCTCATCTCATCCCCCCAAACCAATAAACCCTTTCTTTAGAACTACCAGATCACTGAATTTCTCACCCTTGAAGGTAGCTGCTCCTCCCACCCAGCCATTGACCTCAGATCAATCCGAGAAACGTGAGGGTGAAGTTGTTGAGGTTGAAGATGAGAGGATGTTCCTGTCTAAGTTCTCGTGGGAGGGATCAATGCATCCAGTGTCGTTGATTGAGGACCTGGACTCCTTAATCGCCCAACCCCGTTTCAGCTTCTTGCCGAGACATCGTTCTCTGGAAGGATAAATCTACTGCCGAATGGGTTGCCTTTGATGACAAGTGCCCGCACCGGCTCGCCCCATTATCTGTAATTTTCTTCAACTGAATCTGCTGGTTGCTCTGGTTATTGGGAGTACAGAGGAGCTTGGGGTCCTACTTTTCTTGGGTTGCTTTCTCAGACCATTTAGGATGAACGAGTTTAATTTCTTTTCATTTTCTTTTGTTTTCCCGACAACCAATCTGGTCGTATGCTCAACCTTGCTTTATTCTTCACCTGATATCCAAACAGTTGAACAATTTAAGAGACCCTGATTTTGGTGATTCTTTTCTTTGTAGGGAGGGAAGAATCGACAGAAAACGGCTACTCCGTGCAATGTTCATACTCATGGATGGTCCTCGACAAGTGTGGATCTTGCAAACAGATTCCTCATGCCTCTTCCGAAGGACCTGAAGCTCGTGCTATTGGGTCTCCAAGGGCCTGTGCGACAAGTTTTCCTACAATGGTTTCTCAGGGTCTGCTCTTTGTTTGGCCGGATGAGAATGGTCGGGAAAGAGCCAGTAAACTAAGCCCAATGCATTTTATCATCTTAGCATTCTTTAGTTATAATTTGTTACATTAGTTAGTCATTGAAAGCAATTATTCAAAGCTTATTTGATTAGAAAATGAATTGTCTTATGATTATTTTAATGAGATGTTTTTATTTGAATTTCCTTAGGCTGCCTGATGATTTTGATAATCCCGAGTTCTCAACTGTGACAATTCAGCGAGATCTGTTCTATGGCTATGACACACTGATGGAGAATGTGTCCGATCCTTCCCACATTGATTTTGCCCATCACAAGGTAAATATTTGAATATAGGGATTTTGATTAGTGATTGAATTGTTATTTGTTTATCTGTGCCAGGTGGCCTTTTCAATTAGGTGAGGCCCTTCCAATTCAATGCATTTAATTTTTTCTTATAGTATAATATGCTGGAACTGTCTTCAATATCTAAAAGATGCTCTTTATATAATAAGATTCTCTACCTGCCATAACATTGGTTGGCTTCAAATTACCTTGGGGTTTCTAAAGGAAATTCTACAGAAGCGAATTCAAAGGTTATTTACCATTTTTAGATTACTTCATTAGTGGAAAGTTGGAGCACTTTGAACTCCGACAATTGGAAATAAAATTGGTTGGCCGTCTTTTATCTTAGAATCAACTTTTGAAACAATTAGAAGTGTGCAGCTGAGAGTAGATGGTTTACTATGTTTGAGGTTGTTTGTCTTAAATGCTACAATGAATTTTTTTTTAAAGCAAATTGTTGTATCTTTGCTTAGTGTAGCTATCTAGCTGAATTGGACAAATTTGTCTCTTGAGACAAGAATGTTAAATTCCCCTGTATGTGCCTTTTCTCTTTATTCTTTTTCTAACGGCATTATGCCCATTTCTTGATTATTTGGTAACTTTTTGTGGGGGATGGGGTGAGGGTTTTCATTTGGAGGATGCTGGTGTTTATATAGCAAATGTTGTCATAATAATTTTAAAGTAACTTGTAGGACAGGGAATTGATTACAGAGCATCTCCTTTCAGAATGACCTATCTCATATTGCTCCTTTGATTATTTCCCATGGTACTTTTTAGCTACGATATAAATTATATAATGGATAGGTTTCCAGGTTATTGACTAAGAAGAATCACTCACAGGTTACAGGGAGGAGAGATAGAGCCAAGCCTTTGACATTTAAGTTGGAGTCTAGTGGCCCTTGGGGATTTGCTGGAGCTAATGATGGGAACCCACGAATCAGTGCCGAATTTGTTGCACCTTGTTATTATATGAATAAGTAAGTTGAGCACTCTTATATAAAACAGTGTCAAGCTTGCATACTTTCACCCAGCTTACAGAATCCTGTTCTAATGACTAGATGACAGCAATCAAGTTGCAGCTATGATTATTGTATTTGATTGATTCAGGATTCTTGAGTTGATTCTGTTGATCATTCAATAAGTAATAAGCATCATTGAAAACCATTGTTTTGGAAGACGCAAGGCTTGCATAAAGAATCTTTTGACAAGAGGCCCAAGTGGACATGGTCATTGCCTCAAGTTACTTGTGTTTCAACATATTGCCTCTTTTTCTTCTAAAATATGTACCTCATGCATTAGCCAACTGGAAGTTCATCCAAAGGACTAAACTATCTTTCAGATACTTTTATTTAAAGCTAATAGGTTTCTTGTCATACTGCTGTTAGAACTTCTTAAATTCCTTTTCATGTTGCCCATGGGTAGAAGGTTTTTTCTAGACATTGGATGGTTGTAAGAGTCATTGGTTCTGTTCTACAAAACATCTAGAATATTTAGGAACATCCTTGTTTCAGTTTCTCATATGTGATGTCTCAAACAGCTAACCTGGAAAATGCATTTTGGTTATTGTTCCAGTTAATAGCTCTCTGCATTTAACAACAGCTCTCTGCATTTTAACAAATATATATATATATATATATATATATATATATATATATATATATTTTTTTTTTTGGCAATTTTGAGATGGAAAACTGTTTTCTGAGCTTGGATTCATATCCCCTTGCAGTTTTTCGTAATTCATTGTAGCCTTTTTTCTTTAAATAAATAAAGTTGTTTCAAATTTTCATTTTAGCATTGGGTGACAACTGATCAAAAAAATTTTAGCATTGGGTGACAACTAACTACCCATTCTGAAGTTTATTCTATTTTTGTGTCATTTTCCAGAATAGAGATTGATACAAAGCTTCCTATATTTGGTGAGCAAAAGTGGAAGATATGGATTTGTTCCTTCAATGTACCAATGGCTCCTGGGAAAACTCGTTCAATTGTTTGTAGTGCTCGAAACTTTTTCCAGTTCACTATGCCTGGGCCTGCTTGGTGGCAGGTAAGCACACTTTTTGATGAGCTTCTCATACATGTTGAATCCCAAATACACATAGAATTTTAGAAAGGAATCCAGATGAGGTTCTTGTATGTCAACTAATGGCCGTCCTTCCCCTTCTACCAATAAGGCAATTTTGGTGATGACTTTTCATCACTATAGAGAGAGATAATACTGAATTTAAAATCAAATCTATTTTAGCTCTTGTGATTAATAATATAGAATCTGGATTTGCATCAATTACTAGAATGGTAGCATCCTCAGATTAGGTTCTGTTGGTCTGGTACTGTGCAGTAAAATACTGAAGGTAACCCCCACATGAATGAGAATTCTGAATGCCTTTCAATCAAGGATGCCTCCTTAATTGGCAGAGTGCCTTTTTTGGGAAGAAAAGAAATCAGGGAGAGCAGCTTTGTGCTTATTCTTGGCCTTGTGGTAGGAGAAAGATTGAAGAGCCTTTGAAGATTTAGATTTGACAGAACATGCAATAGGATGCTCCTTTATTTATGTTTTTAGAGTGGGTCAAATTGAGGATCTAACACATTGTCTTTGTTTGACTTTATTGATTAATTAGATTGTAAGTAAGGCAAGGGTGTTGCCTGTATATCCCACCCTATCTGGCCTTTTATACATTGTGTATACCTTGGGCGCTTTTATTACAATTTCTCTTACTATAAAAAAAAGTATCAGACCTCTAGAGATAATGATTAAACTAATACCAAAACAAGGAATAGTGAAAGGGGCTTTACCCTTGTCTTTTAATTGCAGGCCCAAGGATTAAAAATTTTACAATAGATCGCACTTGCAGTTTCCATATCTTTGGTCATCTCCTAATTTTGCTTTAATGCAACTCATGATCCAAATCTAATTATCATATTTTAATTGACATTTCATGTTTTACTGAATGCCTTTTTGTTTTCTATACCTGAAAAGTACCAGCACTTAGCATGCATCAGCCTGCATTAGGGTCTCATTGCTTTATTTCTTGTGTAATCTCAATAGTTTTTGTATCTTGGTCCATCTTTTTGTATGTGGACTGGATCAAAAGCTCAGAATGGTACCAAGTTTGCAGCATAGCCTTTTCCTTCTCCTGATCAGTGCATTTCATATCGGTGATACTTTCCAAATCTTAACTAATTGGGTTTTAGATATTAAAAATACAAAAAGTACATATAGTGAGTGCTTAATACCTCATTTCTTCACTTTAGTACGTTGTATATTATTTTATATTCAGATCTTGATGCTTGTCTGATGAGACTGATTTGAAGAAATTTGGCTAATTGAAAAGCTGTTTTAGCATTTTGACATTTCATATTGAAATAGCTAGCACCTGATAAAGAAAACAAAATAATCTGAAGTAGAACTGCAGAATCAACTCTGTCACATGATGGGCAAAAAGGAAGTGCTTATAGGAGAAAGAATAGGGGGAAAATGAGTAGTTTAGTTCATTATAAATATAGATGAAATCTAATCCTTAGTTAAAGTGATCAGATCTGACCCTCCTCTGATTTGTCATTGATTGGCTGAGTGACCATCAAAAGTCCAACATCAGCATTGTTTGACTTGCCTACCATTGATTGGAAGAAGCATTCCTACAAAAAAAAAAAAAAAAAAAAAGAGAGAGAGAGAGAGAGAGAACAATAAAGAAAACATAGATCATCACCTACTTTCTGTCATTCCTTCATGTTTATGGAAATTTTCCATTCTCCACCTATCTTGAAACACTCAACGGTGACTGTCTGCTTCAAGACTACTTAAAAGTCATATCAGAAGTTTCTTTCTGTTTATTATATCCTGGACATCAGTGAATAACCTCCATATTTGATTTCCCGGCTATGGCAGGTGGTTCCTAGATGGCATGAGCACTGACTTCAAATAAGGTATATGATGGGGACATGATTGTCCTTCGTGGTCAGGGAGAAGATGAGGCCTTTCAAAGACAAAGGAGGGTTCTGCAGATGTCAATGAGATGTACACAAAGATCACGTTTACCCCCACACAAGCAGATCGTTTTGTCTTGGCATTTCGAAATTGGCTGAGGCGGCATGGGAACAGCCAACCTGAATGGTTTGGCATCTCAAATCAAGGACCTTTGCCATCAACAGTCTTATCAAAACGCCAGGTTTGGCCGAAAGTTACCCTTTTATGAGCTTCATAACTATCTTCTCACTAGAATAATCCAGCTTGAGGTCTCAGGAGAGTTGATTGTTTAACAATCTATTCAAGTTTTTAACTAAATGAAATGGTTTTGATTTTCATGTGCTTATTCTGCACCACTGTTTTGTGTCGAGTTGATGCAATGGATTTGGTTTCATATTTTTTTATTTCGTTTTATGGTTGTAGATGTTGATAGATTTGAGCAGCACACTTAACTGTCTATCCTGCAAAGGAGCTTATGCAGCCTTCCCAGACAATGGAGAAGTTGTTCATTGGTGCAACTGTTGTTTTCTGTGCAACCACTGGGATTCTTCAGAGATGTGGATCCGCCATCTTGGCTGGGCTTGCATTCTAAGTTCTTTTCTTATCATTTATGCTTTGCATGGTTCCAAAAGAATTTTGTTTTTGTTGATTATGTTCATGCTGAGATTGATTAGAAACTACCATTTGGATCAAACATTTTCCATGTATTTGGGAGTTACATCCAGTGAGAATTGTGTATAGCATTCATATATGCATGTGATGTGAACAATCAGAGCTGTGAATTTCGATGAGATAAGAAAGAGTTATATAACTCAGATTGTTGTATTCTTGTTTCTCATTTTCTTTCTTATTGAATCTCATGAAAATTGAAATATTTCTCAGTTTCTTTCAGAATTCTATCTATATTGGTGAGACCTGAATGAAGGTAAAGCTTAAGCAAATCTAAAATCATAAAAGAGAAGACATCAAAAATAGGAAGGAAGCAAGAGAAATTGGGGTCTATGTTATTTTCTTGCCTGTTTCCTATTTTTTATGGTTTGCTTGAAACTAAAATTTTTAACAGGATTACTGACTGATTATCATGTGAACTGATGGTCCACGTGTAATCAGATATTAAATTGATAAGAACAGATACTACACTTTGATCTTTTTAGCCAAAAGGCCGAGAAAGGTATGAATTGCTAAAGAAATCTCCTCGTTGGTTATATTCTTCTTCCCTTCCCTCACTTTCTCTCTTGTAGTCGATGGGAAAGATAACCTTATAAATTCACATATGTTTCTCTTGGGACTAAAGTCTAAAGCCCAAACCAGCTGTTGAGTCAGGTGGAGCCTAACTTTAGCTCCCTAAAAAAATCCATATCTATAAACAATATTGCTGATTTGTAATTTTGCTTCAAAATTTAAGAATGAATAGATATTATTTCCTTGTAAGATTAAAATCTATTATTTGTTTTTTGAGAGATTGAAAACTATTATTAAACATCATTATTTTCTTTTTAAAATCAGATGAAATGGCGTTTGTTTTTTTTTTTTTACTTACGCATAATGTAACTTTATTTTGAATAGTTGTGGACACTCCGTGTTTTAGCTTATGATGTGTTTTCCACTCTTGAAGGCGATACTGCTTTTTTTTTTTTTTAAAAGGTTTTCGACCGCTATTATTATTTTTTACAAACAAAATAAGAAAAGCAAAACCCAAACGCGACCTCATAATATGGAAAACGGGTCTCGAGAAAAATTGAGTCTGCGCCTCGGCGATCGTGCTATCTATCTAAGGTATGGTGAAAGGCCACAAGATTGCCCCCTAAACTCTAAAATCGGACTTAATAATCAAGTTAAAGTAATTAGTAAGAATTGACTAATCAAACAATGATTACAAAAAAAGGTAAATAAATGAATAAAAATGAAAATAAACAAATGCAAGAATACATCAAACATTTAGACAAATAAATAACTAGGAGTCAAATGGGGAAAGAGTGTGTACTCTTGGCAAATCGAGAACGTTATCAATTGAAAATCAAAGTTAGTATAATAACAAATATAGAAAAAATTCATGATTAAATAAAACCAAATTATAAAAGAAGGCACCAAATTATTAATAAAGGATACATGAGATGTCGGTACCCACCAAAGTTCTCATTTATTTAGCAAAGTCAACTCTATAAAGTTCCATTTTATTGGAATTAATCAAACTTAGGTTAAAAAGAGAAATTTGAAAAATAAAATTATGGAGTTTGAAAAATAAAAATAAAAATATCACTTTGGAAAAGAAGAGGTTTTGAAGTTTGACATTTTGAAAAGAATATTTGATTTGTAAAATTTAAAGAAAGTAAAATTTGAATTTTAAAGAATATTTTTACAAACATAAAGATCATAAATTTTATATATATATTTTTAAATTAAATAAAGTGTTTTTGAAAATTTGAAATTATAGAAATTTTTTGATTTTTTAAAATTAAGGAAAATAATTTAATTTAGTAATTAAAGATTTTTAATTTTAAAATTAAAAAAATGATTTTTTTAATTTAGATAACAAAAGTAATAGGGTGAAAGTTAAAATAGTAATAATAATATTTGTTTGAAGGTTATTATTAAAGAGAGTTAAAATTGATGAAAATTGAGATGTTATAAATATTATTTAAAATTGGTAAAAGTTTGAAACAAAAAGAGATGTAAATTAGTGATTTAAGGTGTTTACTTAAACATAAGTACACGAGTTCAATTTCATGTTGCATTTGAGCGATCAAAATATCGCGAAACACGATATACTCCAGACGATTTACTGAAATATCCCATGATATTTTACAAAAATATCGGTTCGATTAAATTTTTTTCATATTTTAATTATATAGATGATGAGAAATGATTTATATCTTAATTAAGATAGATTAAAATCAAATGTATTAGTAATTATTAAATTAAATATGTTATATTTAATATATTATTTAGATATTATTATGTTAAAGAGATATTATTTTATTGTTTTTGTTATTATTATAAATATTATTTAGATAATAGTGAGATTCAAAATATTATATATTATTATAATTTTAAATTTTTAAATGATATTATTTTACTTATTTTCCTTTTCAAATTAATATTTAATTTAAAAAATATTATAAAGATAATGTGAAAATAAAAATAAAATAAAATAAAATACATTATAATTCATATGGTAGTGACAATAAACAATAACAATAAGAGAATATAAAGCCAGACTATATATAATAAGCGTTAATCAATTGCCAAGGAGGCCACTTAAAGATTGCATGTATTGAAACCCTCAAGAAGATTTTTTCGGTATTTTTGTTCAAAGAATAAAATAAAATATCTAGAAAATCTTAAAACAAAATTTCAAAGTAAATATTTTATCAATTCATTGATAACCGATATTTCATTTTAAATATCATAAATTTTTGCTCGCATTCGGAGATTTAATTTTGAACGTATGTGCTTTAAGTGATGTGACATGGGCTCCAAATGAGGTAATTGTGGTGTCGATACTAATAACAAGATGTACTGGCCCAAGAAAGGAGATCGATTCAGGTAGGCAAGCCAAATTTCACGGAAACGCTGTAATTCTATTAAGAGACGAGCTAGAAATCTAATACAAAAGACGAGTTGTGCCTAACGAAATGCGGCTGCACCTGGGCCGTTAGATGGACCAGAACTAACGCCGAACTTGGGCGTAAGAATCTGACCCAACCACTCAGACTCAGTGCAGATGTGTTGGCAATGGGTTCTGGGCGATGTTAGCCAATGAAATGCGGCAAGAAACCTAAGGTAGATGAGTTTGATAACTAATAAAGCCTGAACCTAACATGTATGGATTAAAAAACATAATTGACTAGACCTAAGATAGATGAGTTGGAATGTAATGGGTTAGGCCTGTCAAGGATCCCACCCTGATAACTTACGAACCCGATAGACCTCCCAGACCTAACCCGATATAAACTTTTCCTCAAAACAATCAATTAAAATCAATGGAGCGAACCCCTTTACAATCCTTAACATATCTTTAGAAAATAATGCGGAAGTGAAGTGGTAAATTTTTTTTTCTTTTTTTTCAAACACTTGGGATTTTTTTAAAATCTACGTAGCTCTGTTTGTCTATTTTCCTAAATTTACAAAAACTGCGAAAAACATTTAAAACACTTTAATCTTTCAATTCTTAACTTCCATTTTGTGACTCGTCCACAACCCACTACACACAACTCAATCAAGCAAAATATATACACATATACATTTATTTATTTCAATCATCAAAACATTCAAAACTTTTCCAATTCCATGCACAAAGCTTTTATAAAAGGATTAGCTTGAGCCTGACGAAGGCACTCGCCTACGCACTGGCCCACTGGAGTGACTGCTCGCTGTAGCTTCCTTTTTCAAAATATATACATATATACATATATATACGATAAAAATATTCAACATATACAATATGCAAAACATATATACAATGCAACATAAGCGCCGTCTCCGATGACTCGACTCCACCGGAAAGGTGTGATGCTCTACCGCGCACTGCCCTGGTCCCAAAATGTTTTGAAACATACGGAAAAGAGTGAGCTAAAGGAGCCTGCTGAGTTGTACATTTTCATTTAGACAACATTTTCAAGATATATCAAAGTAATAAATACTTATACAATTAAAACCAATTTACGCTTTAAACTTTATTTCTAATGGAACCCAGTGGAGTAACACACCGAGCGCTTCCTGCATCGGGACGCAGAGGAGCAAGCCTCAAACTACCATAACCACTACGCCAAGGAGAAAACTCACGCCATGCATAACTTTGTACCATAACACCTTATCACAGGTAAGGATATTACGCTAAAAAATCTATTTCCCTCCTCAGCTTAGAGAACCTATAACCATTCCCTCTAAATCCTTACACGTTTGGCTGCATCGCGCTTGATATCACCATAACACTATAAGGGTTAGGGGTAACTACTAGTAAAACATTTCTTCAAAATACATTTATAACCCATTTAAATCCTTACTTTATCATAAACATATATGTATTCTTTACACATTTTTAAACTTTTATAATGCCTTAACATATGCATACATATTTAATATACATATATAAACATTTTAGTACAAACTTTCATTTTAACATTAAAAATCTTTCACTTTAAAACTCACTTTCAAAAATCAGCTTTTACACTCACCTCTTTGTTTCCCAAACTTGGAGCACAACTCCACTTACTTTCCCGCTTGCTTAGCCTTCACACTCAACGAACATTTAACGTATTAATCGCTTACGATAGCGAAAACTTAACGATTTCACGCAAGTCACTTTAGGTCACACAACATTCATAAAGCCAAATTAACAATTCTAATTCCGAGCACTAAAAACCCATAACAAAAAAACCACTCATTTTAAGTAACATTTTTCCAACAATACTTAGCTGGGACTTATTACCCAAAAAATTATTCAAAAGGTCTTCAAAAATTATGAAACTCTAGATCAACTTTATATATCCAATGACATCTCTTTAAATTTTCAATTTAAAATTTCCTTCTAAAGCCCTCAACCACATAACACAAGTTACAACATGTTTTTTGATGCCAATTTGGTTAACTCACTGAATCACCTACTGTTATCCTTGATTTCGGATCTTAACTCTTATAAATTAAAATGTTTTCTTTCACTCATTTGAAGATATGGTTCTAAGGTTTCTTCTCCAATTGAATCACCCACCTTGATCATCAAAACTCAAGCTTATCAGATTTTATATCTGGGGACAATTCTTTTTAAATCGATAACAAAATCTGCACATAACTCCACTTGAAAAATTTCTCGGCACTTTGGGGTTACAATTTGATTGCACTTCCTTCAGCCAACTTATTCCCCTGTAAGTCTATTTTACCTGTGAATTTGAATCACTCAATTGGATGAGCGAAACCCACTTATGACCAAAATGACTACAACCATACCCAAAACAGAGCATAATCAGTGAGCTATTAATGAGCCCACCTTTCTACCGTATTTGGGAGACTTGTAGCTACAATTTGCTCTCATTCATTATATACATTTGTAGCCCTATCTCTTACGGTTCTTTACTAATTGGAATCAATTGATTTGATGATTATAACTTAATCTATCCAAACAACAACATGGGTTTTTACAAAAAATTTTGACAGCATTCCCTTTTGAAACTAACATTCTCATTTCTTACAACTGATTCCATAATACCTCAAAAACCACATGAAATCTAACTTCAAACAACTCCACAACACTTGAATTGGTGATTTGAAATTCATACCACAAAACCCTAGGTGAAAATCTTATGAATTCAACCAAATACCCATCAATTCTTCTATAAACCATATAAATAAGGATGATTCCATGTTTATTTTACACCAATTGGAGGTTTACCACAAAACTCAACAAAATCTAGGGTTTGGGTGATCTCTTCCTACTCCTGTGACAAAGGAGTGCACCTCCAAACCAAAAAACCCGTGAATCCGTGCAAAACACTCGCGACCAAGCACAAAAACATACCTTGGTCGCCTCTTCTCATTCCCTCTCCTTCTTCTTCCCTCTTCTTCCCTCCCCTCTTCCTCCTCCTCGTTTCTTTCTCCCCTCCAAAATGTGAGCCTCCTGCCTTGTGAGACAAAAACAGAGCCTCAGCTTTGCTTGTCTCATCACACTAGAATCCCATTTATACCTTAATTACACAGCTTCATCCTTTAATTTTTTGCAAATCAATTTATTTTATTTCACTTTGCATCCTATCTTCTCACATTATAACTTCCATATCATTTTTTTTTATACCTTAATTGAAAAAGTGCCCTGATTACTTTAATATTGCAAGATAAATTCCCTTATGGTTTCTATTACGCCATCTCTACTCATTTAATGATTTTCATATCCTTTATGGCAATTACACTTTTACCCTTTGTTTTAGTGTACCACAATTCCGGCCCATAAATTTATCATTTCCCATATTTTCATCCTTATTAATAACTCCCAAAAATATTACAAGCTCACTCATTGTTTTATACGCCCTACGCTATATCGTGATCGTGATGACTTCCTGACAGGCTATTGCATAAAATCAGAACGTCCCTTCCTCCCTACCTACGAGTTATAAGGACGCCTACACGCGATCGAGACTTCATAAAACTCGATTTCCTATCATTGCTGGCCCATTTCGAGCATAAATTCATAATGACATAAAACTTGTAAAACTACCATTGTAATGGATGTTTAAATTGTCTTGAACATAAGGCATGAGTTCAATTACTTGGGTACTTATACAAAGCTCAATTATTACAAAATAATATCATTTTACATTTCAAAAACAAAAAATAAAAACCCACATACATGGGACCTTTTGTCGCCGCGTCGCCTAAATGTGGGATGTCTCCTCGACGACCTCTTCAAGACCTACACGAATGAAATATCCACGATAAAGTTCCTATAACTTCGCAAAACAAAAACATATAACATATGCGATCACTTCATTCTCCAACAAAATGGATAAGCATGAATGAAAAAGCCAGACGGAAGTAAAATGAGAAATGCTAGGCATAAAAGTTGGAATATTACATAATCAACATTCCGCCTCCAACACAGTCACAACTACTCAACATGACTAAATCATCCCAAGTAATCCCATTCTACTGCGCACAACAATACCCAGAATAATAAATGAAATCTATAATCTCCTCCCACATGGTCTCCAAAACAAAAACATAATCCCTTCTCCACTGCACAATAACACCCAGAATAATAAATGAAATCCATAATCTCCTCCCACATGATCTCCAAACAAAAATAACTGGGTTCAGTAGTAAAAAAAAGTATTTGTATTGATAGATTCAATTTTTATTTATATGAGGTTACTTGTTAGATCTCAATTTTATGTCTAAGAAAGCTCCTATCTTAAGAATAAAATTGGATTTAATGGTGTATAAAACTTATTCTGCATTTGTAAACGAGTTTTTATCATTGAACCCAAAAATAGAGAGTAAACTATTGAGTTTCCAATAATGATGAATAGATGATATGAATGAAAAGTGAAAAATAGAACTCAAACAATCTTATGAGAAATCAAATAGAGAATTTGAATATGTGAAAACTACAGCAGTGCTAAAAAAAGCAATAAAAAAAGGGAAAATACATAGATGACTATGTTCGGGAATGAAACCTGAAAATTTCTATATACTAGAAAACCACCTCTCGCGTCCGCTCCCTCTCCTCCTAGACCTCTCTTCTTCAGTCTCTTTTTGCTCTTCCAAAAACTTTTTTTTTGTAATATCTAGAAACTCTCATAGTAAACTAACCTTAAAACCTCAAAGGAAATGATTAAAAACCTTCTAAGAGAAAATGAAGAAAATAAAATAAAAAGGAAAATCTAATCATATAAAATCAAAATTAAGTAAAATAAAAAAAATAAAAAAAGGATATGAGACCAAAATTGGGGTCTGCAATGGTGCTATTAAGATTAAGTATTTAGCTCTTTGTTTTTCAAAATAAATTAATATTTTAATTTTTATCTAAATTTTGGATAAAATAAATTTAAAATACATGTTTTTATTTAATTAGCATGAAAAAGAATTGAGAATTTCAATTGAATCTTAAAATATATGATTTTCTCTCTTAATTTAATATCTAGTTTCTTTAATATCTAGCTTTTTCTTAATGATAATTAATGATAAAAAATGTAAAGTGAATTTGAACTAAAATGTAAATTAAAATATCTAGTTTTTCTATAAATACTGTAAATTAAAATGTGTTTAATTTAAATTTGTGCACATAAGTTAACGGTGACGTGGTGGGATTTCTTTTATTTTATAATCTAACAATTTTAATTTCTAAGTGAATTTTAATTGAGTATGAAAACTATCAAAAGCATCCTGAAAACTTAAATTATTTCTAGAATGCCCTATAAATATTCATATTTAGAAGAGCTTTATATTGTTTATAAACTAAAAATTTACTTTAAACAAAATTAATTTGTTTTTAAAAAATTAAATACTCATTAATTCTATTACAGATGGAATTAAAACATTATTATTCGTGAAAATTGAATAAATATCATTAGAATTTTAAAGTTATTCTTCTTACATTACGACATGGTAATTTATTCATTTTTTTTTATTTCTTCACTTATATTCTTGCATAGAAAATGTACCCTAGAAGTCATTCTTTTTAACCCGGCCAATTTGTAGCGGAAAAATTAATAAATTGATTCTGAGGAACAAAGCACAGCCATTAAACTAACAATTTTCTTTATTAATGTATTAAATAACCTAAGATCAAAAGTGAACAAAAGAAAAAGAGAATGGGACAAAATACCTCCAAGAAAGTCGGGACGAAATCCCAGAAAGTGTAGGACGCAAACCCTATTTATAATATTTGCTAGACATCTCTGGTCTTTATGCTCTAATCCAATAAACTTCTATGAGTACGAATATGGACAAAATAAAGGCACGGAATTTATGTTGTGAATATAATGAAAGACAGAGAGAGAAAAGAGAGAGAGAAGAGGAGATGGTAGAAGTTCTTGACTTTGGGAAACGAAATTTGAAGCCTTCAAAGTAAGATATAAATTTTCTCGCTTTCTCTATTTTCAAATTTTCGAAAATAGTTAAAACATCAAAGTAGTTACGAGAATTAGACAGTCAGTCAGTGTTAGTAATTACCATGCTTTCAACATTTTATAGCATGAAACAAAATCGCTATCGGCTTCTGCTAGACCAACGAAAACAGCGATTTATTTCTTTTCGGGCATTTATACTCATTCAAGAAAATGGTTATAGTAACCGATTTTCTTATTCTTATTTGCTCTGGGCCTTAAGATGGCATATTTTAAAAATGAAAATTGTTATTGAAAATACAGCCTCGACTTGACAGTCAAAATTTTCGCTAATCCAAATGCGCCGTTTATAACTGTGTTCTGCTTAGTTCACGAAAATTCTAACTCCTAACTCAAAATCTGCATTACTTAAAAATTTTCAAATTTATTCTAATATTTGGGCTTATTTTTAGAAAATACGCTTTCGTACTTTAATTTGATTGAAAATAAAAAAATAAGAAAATCCGCTGGTAAAACTATTTTCTTCTTTGAAAATGAAGTTATAAAATGTTGAAAATAAAATCCCTTGTTTTCGATTTAATTAAAACAATAAAACAAAGCAGTAAAGTTGTTTTCTGATTCATATATAAAACGTCAAAATAAATGAATTCATTTTCTTTGCTCAAATTTTTTTGTCTAATTCGTAAACTAAACTTGTTTTCTTTGTTTCGAAAAGTTTGAATAGAGAAAAACAGTAAAATTTTCTACCTACTTTAGGGTTTTTACGATACGGGCTTTTCTTTGAATGAGAGGAAGACAGCTGGCAGGATAATGACGCAACGTAATAGATCAACACACGATTTATCAATAAGAATAAAACGTGTTAATTTAGATATTAATTCTCAATTCAGAAAATAAAGTAAAACAAAAGTTTTAAATTTATTGATAAATTGATAAATGTCACTAAAACAAAGTCTAAAACATCTATTTATACTTTAAACATAATATGAGTATAATATAAAATAAAATAACATTTTAAAACAAATAATAAGAAATAAAATAATACCCTAAACAATAATAGGAAATAAAAATAATATCCCAAAAAATAAAGATAATATCTCAAAACAACCAAAATAAGGATTTTGGTTGATTTGATATAACGCCCTACGTCAGACACCTCCATTTGCGAAGAACTCGTCCTTGAGTTACTTTTAGATATTCAAAACTCATATATGGTTGGAACAAGGTAAAATCAATAACATTGAAGTTATTCAAAATCCACATCCAACTTGGTGTCAACCATATAAGTATTTGGCTTTTTCGATCTTCTCTTAATAATCTAGTTCGATCCATAATTTCTTTGTTGAAGCCTTTTGCTAGTTTATTCTTGTCTCAATGTCGCCTTTCATCCATCACCTAGACGGATTCTGATTTGATGATAGTCACCCCTCAAGTCAATTTTGCTAAACACAACTGTTTCACTTAACTGATCAAGCATATCATTCAACCTTAGGGATAAGAAATCTATATCCAACGATAATTTTTTATAGCCCTATTTTCAACACACATCTGCCAACTTCCATATTTCTTAGGCCAACAGTTGGAGATCGTATACGTGTTAATGCTAGCCGACATGTCATTCGCTTAGCAACTCTTCTACCTTTCCTTAAGATTGTTTCCTCAAACTCACTATAAAAATTCTATAAGACATTACATGATAAGCACTTGGAATTAGATCTATATGGCGTTGTATTTTATTCATATGAGTTAACTCTATCGGTAGATCCTCGGGAATCACATTATCAAACTCCTTCAACAAAATCTCCACCTCTACTAGAATTTTAGCCCCAACTAAAACTCTACTTTCTACTTCTACCTTCCCAACCATCAAATGCACTTCTTGGGTCTCCTTACACTCGCCCATAAGTAAGGATGAGTCATGAACAATAGTTAGAAAGTTCATTCTCTCCGCTTGAAAAGCCTTGGATTGGTTCTCACTTTCTGGTAACTGATTCCTCTTTGCCAATTTAAAAAATTCAATAGTATAGTCATTCACCCTCCTGTTACCATGTGTACATCTATGACAAGCATAAAAAATATATTATTCATAGTCTGAAGGCAAAAATCTACCTCGTAATAATTGCTTCATCCTACGCCATGTTTGAACTAAACCACGCCCCTCTCTCATCCTCATCTCCCTCAATCTATCCCACCATACTGATGCTCTTCCTTTTAACTTATAAGAAACAAATTTAACCTTTCTGTTATCGGGAGACCCGGTATATTCAAAGAACCTGTTTACCTCAATCAACTAATCGAAAAACCCAACAATATCAATATCACCACTGAAGTTAGGGATATCTATCTTTAATTTGTATTCGTCGTCTTCTTTGTAGTTTGGTTGCCATTGTCTTCATTCTCTTTCTCTTACCACATGGATTCGCAAATTCACCAAAGTCGGCATCTTCATTTGAAGTATCATCAAATCCTACCGTTAGCCTTCTTTGATTTTGTATATTTGGAATGTGATTAAAAGTGGGTCTAGCGGGGCTAATTCCTCCGCCTTGTTCCTCATCCTCATTCCTACGCCTTTGTCAATTAATCCTCAATAACGCAAGCAATTGGGGTTGTATTATTTCCAACTGTTGAATTAAATTTTGGATTGTTTGTTGCTGCTTATTAATTTATCTCTAAATAGCATGCAATTCCTAATCTTTGTCTTGAGATTGGTTGTCATCACTAAACACTACTTTAGTCATCGATCGAGAAACCCCTCTAATACCACTCCCGACACAACATGTAGCGCACTGATCAACACACGATTGATCAACAAGATAAAACGCCTCACCCAGCACTCACCTCTCAATTGAAAGAACAAAGTAAAATAAAAGCTTTGAATTTATTGATAAATTGATAAAAGTGATACAAGTTCCTAAAACAAACTCTAAAACATCTATTTATACTATAGACGTAATATGGGTATAATAGGAAATAAAATAATATTTCAAAACAATAATAGGAAATAAAATAATACTCCTAAAACAATAATAGGAAATAAAAATAATATTCTAAAAAATAAAAATAATATCTCAAAACAATGTGATTTCGATCGATTCGATATAACGTCATGCAACAAAATAAGGATAGAGAGGACTTCAGAAAGAGGGCATCAAAGCCCACATATTTTTGGGAGTAATATTATTAACTTGAAATTAAAAAAATGTTTAATTTCTTTTGCTGATATTTCTGTGTTAGCCATAACAAGAAAGCATATTTGTTCCAAATACAAATGCTTCAAATTCCACAAAAGCACACTTAGGAACTAAATACACCATTCATAAGATCATTTTACAAATCTGTATCATTTATAAGCCTAAATACAAATGTTGTTGAAGACCTTCCTAGGACTATATGACTATATATATATATATATATATATATATATATATATACATATGGTGAAACTGAGTACAACCACTATTGCATTTACTGGGAAAGAAGTCAAAATAAAAGCTATAACCTTTTAATTTAAAATTGTAAAATACAACAATTCAGTCTCATTAAATTTGCATGTCTGTAATCATACTCTTGCATGGTGCTGCTTTTATATTGTAGCGTGATTCAGTAATATGGATTTGTCCATGTTAATAGGGCCTTTCCATTTAATCCTAGCTAAATTGGTAAGAGGTCACTACACAGATTTGAGGTCATTTCTTCTATTTGCTCTCCATCTAACTACACAGCCTTCATTTTACCTACCAAACAAAAGCCTTAATTGTTCCGGACTCTGGGGAGGATCAATTGAAACCCTCACATTCATGGTTCTTCTAGACCAGAACATTTCCCTTGGAGAAATTCAGTGAATACTTCTACTATAAGAAATGCTCAAATCATCCTCATGTTACGGTTAAATTAATAATCCTCTTTGGATATATATATCCTTTGTTACAGAAGAACTAGTAGCCAAAAGTGGAATATATATATGCAATTTCCTATATCCTAAACTGATAGAAATAATTAGTTAATTCAAAGGAAGCTAAATATGTTCATCAATAAAAGCTGTTCAAAACTGTAAGAACAATCTTATGGAGCGAAAAATGTTTGGTTCGATCATCTACCTGTTACTGAATATCGTCTACATCTTGTTAATTTCTTTGAACTTGTTAATTTAGAAATATTGACAATTAAGCAAATATGATAAGCACAATATCCAGCAACCAGTTTGAAGTTCTAGAAATAATAATGAATGGTTCACTTGGTGAATGTTTGGCCTAAAATCTGATATCATTTTAGCATTAGATTTACAAGGAAACTAAATAAACATTCATACAAATTGTCAAGAGCGTCACATAGTTCAACATATATAATGTCAAGCACACTAGTACTCCTATGAGCTTCTGCAATATACAAAAGATCAGTAGTTCTATGCATTCCTACATTGATCATTATTCAAAATACAAAGTCCCTTCAAGATATATATATATAGGACAACAGATCCCAACATACCAACTCACTATTTCTAGAGGAAACCTACTAAATTAATGATACAACAGATTAACAAGTGCGCGCAGGAGTATGTTGATCATGAACTCATTGAAATTGCAATTGTGATGCATTTTGATGAGACTTTACTGCCTTTGACAAAGAACTGACAGCAGGAGTATGTCCAACGAACAAAGCAACATGACCCATAAGCTTATCTTTCCTAGAAAATGTAGTACCGCAGGAACACAGCCACTTGAGATCCCCGCAGTGCTTCTCATGAGTCCGAAGATCAGACAAAACCGAAAACCGTTTCTGGTTACACCTCTTGCATATATACATCTTTGGGCAATGAGTTCTCTTGTAATGATTCTTCACGCATATCATTGATTTCAATGGCTGAAATTTGGCATGCTTCCGGTTCCATCTGCACCCTTCTTGCGGACATGAGTATTTTCTAGGCAATGTGATCAGATTGTCATTTTCCATCATGGTTCCACCGTTATTAATCTTCATGGGGTTGATTAAAGCAGAATTGGACTTGTACTCGTCCCCGTGTGCCCTCATGTGCATTCTCAAATTAGCGTCTCTCTTGAACCCTTTCCCGCAAATTTGACAGTAATGTGTGTATTTAGCTAACAAATCTTCAGCATTCAACTCTACAATATCGAAAGTCTTGGGCAAAACAGAAACTCCCTCCATCCGTTCTGTCCCTTTGAGGCACCCTTTATCCTCGCTCAATAATATTGGCCAGTCCGCGAATCATTAATAGTTTTGAGTTGTTGGGTGGTCATCGCTGTACCAGTCAAGAGACTCACCGGAATAGAATCCTTGCCCTCTTCTTCCCATTTGACGATGCCGGTACTGGCCATAGACACCTGGCAATCCGATTAGCGCGGCTACCACCCGGCGTTTGCAAACAGAGCACCAACCCCCATCCGCTGCAGCACCGTGGCAAACATCGAAGATGAATACGCGATAACCTCCCTGAATCGCTTCCCATGGCGACGGCCGCGCTGCGGACTGTGCTGGCTTTGATTGGGAGAGACGAAGACGCTGATGAGGGATTGAACCTGATGGACCTTGTCTTTGAGAATAGAGAAACCGTAGATGAGAGAGCAGGAGTGAGTCTCCATAACCGAGCAGCTGCCTCCTCCAAGAGAAGAAGAAGAAACAGAACCGTCCGCCGCCATTCCATATATCTGTAGACCTTGTGATCCATTCACAAAACAGTTAGGAAGTGCCTCCTGGATTCATGTCGATCGGAATCCCCTTTAATGTTCCACAATAAAACCCTCTCTCACTTTTGTATGCTTCCTGCCCTATTTTCTCCACAACAAACTAATACCCCTTCTTTCTTGTAGCCTTCTCCTTGATTGAATCAGTGATTATATAAGCTTTAGTTTCATGAGGAATGCTGTCCTATTCAAAACGCTCTTGGAAATAACAAATCATGGTGAAATTAAGAGAGAGAGAGAGAAGCAAGTCAACTTTGAGCTTAAAGAAAATCATCCCCACTTAAGACCCTCCCTTCAAGTCTTTACTAATCTCACACAACAGACACAACTCCATTAAAAACAAATAGTTGTGGAGAGCAGGGCTGCAATAAAAAAATCAATACATTTTTCCCATTTACTTATTCCATTTGTCTACCATTATTTTCAGACATACATCACCCCATCTATGTTTCTACTTTCTCCTCCTCAAATAAATCAAAAGAGTAGAAGTCCTTTTTTATTGTGTCAAACTTCACGTATGCATGAGTTGAAATTTTCAAATCGGCGTCAGCGGAAATTTTCTTCCTGTTTATGGCTGAACAAAAAGAATTTTGTAGGACCACATTGATGCAGAGTTCATCTCCAAAATTTCAAATTCTGTTGTCATCGTTCTGTTGTTTCAGAAAACAGAAACAAAAATTACCAGATTCGGGGAATAATGATAATCTGCCTCCCTGCGATAGAATCTAATCTATTCGTAAAATAAAGAGAATAATCTTAACTACTCTTAGACGGCGGCGGGCATCACAAAGGCATGGGGACGCCCTTTCCTTCCCACAAAAGTGGGGTGTCCCCTTGAGCCCAAACCCATTCGCATTTCAACTATTTAAACCCATCTCCCTTCGTTTCTATTCAATCATGACAACACTTTTCATTCACTACGGCTGTGGAATCCAAGTCCCAACAATTCCTACTAGGCGATTTTTCATCAGCTATATTTTTGTAGTTTCATGCATACTACATTGTTTAAGTTAAACTCCTTTTTTCAGTTGATTTATATTCAATCCTCACAGCTAACTAATAATAATGTTTAATACGACATGTTTGAGTCTAGTGTCAAGTAAAAACAAATGAAGCCAAGAATGAAAGAAGTCAAAGAAAGGCTAGCTATTTGTGACATGTTTCATTACATATGCTTCAAAAAATAATAATTATGATAGGAGACAGCCACGCTGCTCCCACTTCTTTTTAATAATAGTTTATAATTTTAATAGTTTACTTTATTTGTTGCAATTTATCTTTTTACCTTTAGATAATTAGTGAGCATAAATAGGAGAACGCTTAGGTATGTTTCAATGCTTTTAATTATTCACTTATGTGCGGCTGTTTCATTTAAAAGCTTGTAATTAGATGAAGGAGGAAGAAAAGTAAATTTGTTAATATCTATTTGTTAAAAAACAAAACCCATGAGAGTTTTATCATTTGCAAAGGAGAGACTCGAGGCTCTGAGATCAACAACATCGTAATATCCAAAGGCGGTATGGGCGTTGTTTAATAGTTGTAGAGATTGTCTGAATCCTAAATTCAATTCCAAGTAAGAGGCTGGGCAAGGAAGCCAAACAAAGGTGAATCTCATGATGGAGGGGGGAGCATCACTACTGCTGACCCCAAATCATATTGCTTGAGATTGAGGGAAGAACCTAGAATTGTAACCTGAGAACAAGGTCGCACTTCAGGGAGGGTGATGATAGAGACACCCTTTTAATTTATAATTTTAATAGTTTATTTTATTTGTTGCAATTTATCCTTTTATCTTTTACCTTTAGATACTCCTAGGTAGAGCATAAATAGATAAATAGTGGAAGCATAAATAGGGAGAGCACCAGGCACGTTTCCACGTTTTATTATTCAGTTATGCTATTGCTTGTTTTTTAAAACTTACAATTAGATGAATGAACTTTATTAAAACAAACCTACGTAAGGTTTTATCATTATGTTCGGAAGATGGCTGTTAAATTTATGGAGAATAGTTAATAAATTAAATGATGAAAATTAGAAATCTTCTGTAGGCCCCCGGCCTTCCTTAGTTACATCATGATCTTTCTGATTCAATAAAATATCATAAGATAGTTTCTTCATTTTTGACAGTTGATACACAAGTTCAAAAGTGGATATATTTGATTGTTTCTTCCAAATTTCTTGTTGTAGCTGCCGAAATGTTGATGATACAGGATTTAGGTAGAAAGGCAATCAGTTTTCTATTTGATTGATAATAATAACTGATTCAAAATAAGATCATGTCTTATCAATTTCCAACAAATTAAGTTCGATATATAAGAGTTATTAAACCTATTTGATATCAAGTCTCATAAAGTTCATAACAAAACTTTTATAATATCACATAACCTTTAAAAACTATAAATTTCATTTTATTTCAACTTCAAATTAAAATTAAAATAACAATAAACTATAAATAAAATAAAATAATTTGAAACTTATTAGTTTATAAGTCCATTTTTAATTTATCGAATAAATCACAAGTTAAAGGCTCTTGAGGTCTGACTTGAATATAAAGAATGAGGTGAACATTTGTCATAATCAAGAAGGAATCTAGAACAAAATAAAATATTCGAAGGTAATATGTAAATGAATAAATATTAAAAAAATCACAAGTTAAAGTTATATTTTTCTATTTTACTCTACTCACTTAATTCATTAAAAATAAAATAAAATTAAAGAAAAAGTAAAAGCTATAAACTCGAATGAAGTTTTTACTCTTTCCTCTCACTGGCCGATTT
Organism: Tetrastigma voinierianum; assembly: GCA_016808115.1. Classification (NCBI taxonomy): domain Eukaryota; kingdom Viridiplantae; phylum Streptophyta; class Magnoliopsida; order Vitales; family Vitaceae; genus Tetrastigma; species Tetrastigma voinierianum. The sequence goes on along the minus strand of JAEQBH010006932.1, from coordinate 3,466 downwards.
GGAAATACCTTTATTGATAGTCTCCCTCAAAAAATCGAAATTTTGACATCATCATGCATGTTATGCTAGCTACCATTTTACGTGTGGCGTGGTGGTATCAACTCTCAACCTAAACCCTATCACTTGTTCTAATTTAAGAATTTCTACCTATTAAATAAGAATCTCTACTACATAATATATTTCTTCACATCTGCTCGATCATAGTTTAAGCATTTAATATCCCGTTTCACTAATTTTTCTTGTGTGCGATTTGTAGGATTTGAATTGTGCGATCTTATATTCACATGTGGAAAGTCAAACAGATATAACATAATTCTTTATAAACTTTCAAATAAAAAAATTAAAATCAAATATTCAAATTACAAAAATGTAATTCGATCTCACATTAAGCCAAGATTTGATACCATATTAAACAATCAACTCTACTAAAAACTCAATTACTAAATCTCATAAGAATATCATGCTTCATAATTACTAAATCTCCCTACTATATTTTTAACATATTTTCTATGATATGAGTGTAGATAACGACTTACGCCACATCCCACACGGATAAGATAAAGCTTCTATAATATCTCTAGTAAATATGTTCTCTCAATATAAGAACGTGTTTCAAGCATCACAGCCTCCTTACTCCAAAGCCTACGCATTGACACAAGCATAACTTAATTGTTTTGTTAATGGGTATGATCATTGGATTCTTGCAGCATTAACATAACCCCATGTCGAAGAAGTGTATTCGAAGGTGAAAAAGAGTTGGATATATCAAAGTTGGCAGGTGCCTGCAAGGAGAGTGAGGCTGATAGAAAAGCTGTGAGTGGAGCGCCAGGGCAATTGATCCATTGAGCACACACACAAATACTGCCACCAAGTCCACAAGCTGCAACCATGGTCGATCGCACTCTAAATGCACCCTGAACCCCTCTGGCCCCACACAAAATTGACTATCTGCAGCCTGTACCCCCTCCTTTCTGACAACCCAAATTTCATGCAGTACTTTTACATTCACGTGGGTTTGATTTCATACATACCATGTTCATATTATAGTCGTACGTGTCTATCTTACAACTTGTCTGTAAGTGAATTAGGAGTGTGTTCAAGTTTGTTCAATCATCCACAAAATGGCTATCATGGCTATACTTGGAAGTTGAAAAATGAAAAAGAAAGAAAAATGAAATTATAGTTAAATCCGAGTGTATTATTTTTATTTTCTGTTTTAAAACCAATTTTATTCATCAATATAAAATATTAAATAATATAATAATATGTAAGTTTTCAAGTAATTCTATTTATATTTGATTTTTTTCAAGATTTTTCATTAAAGAAGCAAATATAAGAGAATCTTTTTCTTTAATTTTCTTTTTTCTTTCTTTCATTACTTACTTTCAGGAAACCAAAAACAACCTAAGTAAAATAATAAACTTGGGTAAAATTAAAATTTTGATTTGTTTTCTATTTTATAAACACATACAGTAATGAAAAATAAAATAATTGATGAACAACGAGTTTAATTTAATTTTACTATTGTCTAATAAATTTTTATTTGTTAAAATTGTGTCCTTATACTCAGAGCCGATCCTTTGAGGGGCATATGGTAGTCACCTCTAAGAAAATCACCTTTTACTAAATATATTGTATTTGCCTCCAAAATATAAAAAAATAATAATAATATAAGAGCTAAATAAATTAGATAAATTAAAATAAAGCACCAAAATGCATAAGCAAATAAATCTGCAATTAAAACTGAAATAGTCAAATCAATTCCAAACATAAACTCAATAAAAAACTCAATGAAAACTTTCTAACTAATCCGAAAAATGGGAAAAAAAAAAAAAAGCTTAGTTACACTACCCAAAACAAAGCCCATGCATGTAAAAATAAGAAAAAATATTATCATATACTCATCTCATAAAAGCTTAAATATTTTAATTTTTTCTTATAACTAATTTTTTTTTTTTTAAATTTTTGTAATTTTAAATATATTCTTAATAGGCGGCAAAAAGTGAACAAAATTTGAAAAACATGAGAAAAGTATGTAACAACATAATTCAAGCAGGGCAGCCTGACAAGTTCAATGGGCGGTAAAATCAAAATCAAGTCCAGTCAAGTAAACCCACGAGCACACACAGCTTGGTCCTAGTTTGAAGGTTCTAGAAAGAATCCACAGCCACCACCGCCGTCAGCCAGCCCCTCTCTATTAACTGCTTTGCTTTACACAAGAAGTCATGTACAAGTTTGGCTCTTCATCTCCTCAGTCCTCTCTTGAACAATGGCTGTGGAAATGCACCTAGTCTCCGACCTCATGATGATTCCACATGATCTCCTGTATATATATATATATATATATATATATATATATATATATATATTAATAAACTAATATCAGCCGTCACCAAATAATGCACAATATATGATTATATAATATATATTCATGAATTGTGTGTACGAAAGGGGCTTGGTGGATAATGTTTCAACGAGCGAATTGGACTTGTAATAAAAGTATTTGTACAACATTTACATATTGGGATGTGGTTTCTTCGGCTGCCACACGCTCCATTGATGTAAACCTTTGGGAATCCTAGTATCTTGTCATCGATTACTTCGTCTCTGAATATGAGGTTTTTATTTTTTTTAGTATCATGGCATGTCATCCACAATCCCTGTGGGCCCAAACATAGCTGAAGCCCGGCTTTTTATACATTTAACGTAAAAAAAAAAAAATTCCTTAACTTAAATAATATATGTTTAGAAATATTTTTAAATATAATATAGTTTTTATTACGTGGAAAGTGTCTTTTGCAAAAGACATTTTTTAAAAGTGTCTTTTTAAGAGACATTTTCAAAAAATTAGAAAATTTTACACAAAAAGTGTATTTTGAAAAGACGTTTTTATAATTTTAAATGTTTTAAATTAATAATCGAAACAGCCAAGATACACTTTCGATAATCTTTAAAATTTTGAATTCTGGGTTTCTCGAAGACCGCTTTTAAAATTTTGAAATTGTATTTTGAAGAAACACTTTTTAAATAATTTTTCTAATGTGAAGAAAACTATATTATATTTAGGATTATTTTTCAAACTATATTTTTTTAAGATTTTATTATTTTTCAAAGCCTGACTGTGCTCTATTCATCTCATAGCTCATGCTTGTGTGTACTACTCATGATGACTTTGGAAATGTTCTAACTCTTTTTTTAGTACTTTGTTACAGGAGTGAAACTATTCCTAATGTAATTAGAACTTGGGATCCTCCCTTTTCTTGAAATTCTACCTTAAATTTTGATTGTTTTATCAACTAGGTTAAGCATGTGGACTTAAAATATCTTTATTCTTAATTTTGGTTTAGAATCATTTGCGAATGTGGGGATCTAATTTTTTTATTTTTTATATTTTTATAATGTGGAATGAGCCTACAAGTGGAAAATATAGAATGAGCTCCCTTCATTCTTCCCCGATGATGCTTTT
>JAEQBH010006931.1:0-116778 GCA_016808115.1 Tetrastigma voinierianum | reverse complement strand
TTCTTGAAGAGTAATGAATCTAAAAGCAGTGCATGTTTTGTGTTTGGATGAGGAGATATGACCAAAACAAACTTGGGTGCTCGGTGAACCTACTCGAATAATGAACTTCAAGCGAAACCCCGTTGGGCGGGTGGTAGTTTCCTAACGGTCGACCCGATTGACAAAAAATTCTCAAATTTTGTTAGAGAAATCTTCAATTAGTAGGGAATCCAACAAAAGAAACGGTGGATAATTTTGAGTTCGGATGAGGGAGATATGATCGAAACAGGCCCAAGTGCTCCGAATTCAATATACTCCAATAAACTTCGATTGAGTTAAAAACTCGAGGGGGCCCACTTGCTTCCTATGGCAAGATGCCAATAACTACAAAAAGAAGCCACGATGACACTCTGAAGTGAACTACATACGCACTCAATGGACCACATACAAGCCCCCGGGCAGAGACCGACTAAACTAAAAATTTAATGGTGTTATGAGAGCGATGGGTGAGTGTGACACCCATAGGATAAATGCAAGTGTTGACGGACAAAATTGAGGGTCTACACCATGATGTCGTGACATTGCAGCTAAACGAGGCTAAAAAATCCATAATTTCACTGGATACCGCGGCATATGAACAGTGATGCCGCGACATACTGACCTTTGCTCTTCTTCTCAACTTCAATGCCATGACATCCAAATAGTGATGTCGTGGCATATCAGTACTTATGCTCCAAAATTCTTGTTTCCATGTCGTGGCATATAGCTCAATGTCGTGGCATTCCTTGTGCAACAACACTTTGTCTTTTCTTTGCTGGTTTCTTTCTCCATTTTGGTCATATTCCGCTTATATGCATCCAATGGTTGAACTAATCATAAAGAAGAACATTTAGAGCATTATGACACTTATTTATCATAAAAACAACACAAAAACACACAAAACATGGGGATATAATGAGTGCCAAATATACTCATCACCTTATACCATATCTTTGATCCTTTCATCTTCACTATATAAGTTTTTCATTCAATTTATTTTCTATACCATAAACTTGCATGAAATAAATATTGGAGGTGGGATAACATGACTCGGATATCAAGATAGTAATATGATAGAATGGGGCCAGAAACTTTTACATATTCTCATCTTTCCTCTTCATTGGATGAGCAAAACGCCTGCTTCTATCATTAAAAGTCAAACTATTGAAGCACGGCGATGCTTGATGGCACTTTCCAAGCATCACGTAAGTAACATTCCATCTAGTTGACATCAGCCTCAAGAAACTACCAACATCATCTAAATGCACTTCTTCAACACATTTATGAAATTGTCTAATTAACCTCCCATTCGAAGCCTTCACATACTAACACTTTCTCTTATTTTATATAAAGCCTCTTTAGCCACTTTCAAACCTTCTTGAACTATGAGATTCAAGATACGTGCACAACATCTAACATGAAAAAAAAAATCACCGTCACATAACAAGCCATTTTGCAAAGTAAGCCTCTCTTTCAAAACATTTTGCATGCTATCAATAGAAGAGGCATTATCCAAATTCAAGGAAAATATTTTTCCATCTATTTCCCAATCCTTAAGCACTCCAAATACCTTTCCAAATAATTCCATCACTGTAAGTGGACTCTCTAACTCATAGAACGCAAGTAAATTACTATTTAACCTCCACTTATCATCAACATAATGAGCAATCATAGTCATATAGCCTTGAGTAGTTACATTAGTGCATACATCATAAGTTAAACAAATTCTACTAGGAACATTAGCTAATATGCTCTTTACCTTTGTTTTTTCACTCAAGAAGACATTCCAACAATCAACCTTAGTAGTGTTTCTACTAATAGGTTTAAAATTAGGATTCAAAACTCTATTCACCGCCCAATCAGCCTTAGCATAGCTAAATGGAGGATCATGCATTATAATACTTCTAGAGAGTGCATCTCGATAAGCCTTATGATCAAGTTTAGAGACCTCGGCATCGAAAATGGTCGACAAACATAGCTTACATCATTGTATTAGGAATCAAATGACACTTTTGGACATGGTGTCTTAAATGGGTAGTTGCATTATATGAATTCTTTTACCATTAACACCAACAGACTTAATCCTATCACTAGTACTACAACCAATAGTAGCTTTAGTAGTAGCAGTTCTCTTAGTTTCAAGAGTATTTTCAAACATTTATAGTTCATCATCAACATCCCCACAATTAGATTCGAAATCCATAACTGCAATATAAAATTAAAAAAGACCAAACAATGAATGATTAATAGATGATTCAATGGCACCCAATTTCAAATTATGCCTATTAAACGGCTTAAATCCTGAAGACCCTCAATTCCAAATGTCTCGAGCATGATCAACCATACCCCCCTTTTAAATAAACCGGAATTAGAAGAACAAAAATTAAAGGGTGAGGCACAAAGTGGGTATGTATCATGAGGGCACAAAAATGGATTTTGAGCCATTAACCATTTGGCATAAATGTCTCCAGAAACTGATTTGGCAGAGTCATACATTCCAGCTTTGACAAGTGTATGGGCAGTGAGGCAATACATATAAGTGAGTTGTTTGAGTTCCAAACTAGGTTGTTTGACGACCCACTTGAGAAATTTCAAAGCTAGCCTTCCATGAACTGGCCTAAGTTGCTTCAACCCGTGTGCCATGTGATCAACACCCAAGATTCAGTTCTATCTCAAACAGTTGCGATGTAGACCCTTTTCGAGTTCCAATATGGAATTAACATTCAAATAATTTTTCTTTTATCTCTCTAGAAATTATAATTTTTAGGAAAAATAGGGGAAAAAATAAGGAAAAGCACCAATAAGACTTGAAAAGAAAGTACCATACTTATACTTCTTCTTGACTCAGAAAATATAGGAAAGAGAATAGGTTTAAATTCCTTAGTATTGAAAGCAAAAATCTCCAGTGAGAACCAACACGACTTTGTTGAGATGTTTCTTAATCTATACTAAAAAACAAATACAACTACAGAAAGCGAGAATCAAAATTGTGTTATGATCTTCTTCTTCTTCCTAAATGTCTTTGCGGCAAGACAACATTAAAGAAGCAAAGAAAGAGAACAACTTCGCCTCTCATGACATGTGTTGCAGTGCGCGACCTTGGAAAATTTCCTCGAAGAGTTGACGCCTTCTCTCCAATATGGATCATTCAAGTGGAGCGAGGAGGAGGAATCTCTCGTCCAGATAACCTGTAATTTCCCCTGCAATATGGTAATTACAAATGATCGTTTGAGAATTGAGAATGAAAGAATGATATTATAACCAAAAAAAAAAAACACATGTAGATTTTCAATGAAATCAAACCCGGACCGTATATTTTCAACGAATCGCTTGTGAAAAATTGGGTTGGATTTCCTTTCCCTTCAATGAATCAAACCTAGACTCAGGTTTTTCGAAGTAGTAAATTGTAAATTATGACGATATTGGGACTCCAAACATCCAGATTCAAACTGGAAAGGGGAGGAAGAATGGAAGATATTATCGTTTGAAAAGGATAAGAGATTGTCGTCAAGAAGGTATTTGGAGCATGGAGATTCGGCAAGAACTGAGAGGAGAAGAGAATCGGTGTTTGGGGATTTGTGAGGTCGGTGTGATAAGCGAAGAAAAATTGATTGCAAAAGCCAAGGAAATTAGGGTTGAGTGGTTTCATTACATTTTGGACCATGTGAAACACAATGTTTAGGGAATGTCGGGTCGTCGAGTAGGGTCAAATCAGGCCCGATTTTTTTGGGCCAATAAAATTAGAACCCAACCTAACCCTAATTTTTGGGTTGTTGAGCTCGATATCTAGCTCTAGTATTATATTAGCTTCGGAAGCTCGCCATACTATGGAATATCAGAACAAGTACTAGGTGTAGTTCAAGCAAAAAGTTAATTTGATTTCTAGTAATAGTTACTAATTTTTTATTCTTCAATTAATTAAAAGCAGTTGGATTAACTCATGTTAGATTTTGCTCACCTATTTAATTTTTTTTTATAAATACATAATTTTGTCTTTACTAGTTCTTGAATCTTATTCTCTTCCTTCTTTATGCTCATGATTAGTCTTTAACCATTGAGTTAGGACTCTTGCCCACCCATCTAATTAACTTAATTTATTGATCTTTTTCATGATACTTTGACACTTAGGGACAGTTCCATAATTCCTTGATGAAAATGGTGAAATGGCGGCATCAGAATTTCTTCTCATGAGTTATTACAACATATGGATAGAGGAAGCGAGTTTGTTTTCATGTCAAATCATGTTCTCAAATGCGACTCGTTAGTTCTCAGTCGGCTACCATTAGTTGAAATATATATATATATATATATATATATATATATATATATATATATAACATATATATATTACTATATTGAATGAGGGTGATTATACGATTCATTATGAACAAAGATATTTGAATATATTATAGTGATTCGATTGCGAAACATCAAGTAATCATGATTTCCTCGTGTTAAATCATCAGGCTAGCCGATTTCTATAATTGGCATGCAATTACTTGGAGTTGACAATCCTCTGCATGTTAGATATATTTTTTAAATGTTCCACAAGACACGTGTATGGCTTTTAGTCTCTTATTAAAAGTAAGTTATCTAATCTAATCTCTAGAATGTTGGTTAATATGATAAGAGATATAATTTCCTATTTTTTGCTCCCTACTTTGATGGGAAGTGGAGTAGTAGTTACTAGATCGTGGTTGTTATCAGAAAGGAAATAGGTCCTCTCTCTACCCATTTAAGAAGCATTATACGGTTTACATCATAAGTGTGTGAATGCAACTTTTCATTTTAGAGAAAGGGTTAAGAGGGAGAAATCTATCTGGGACTTAAACATCTCCAGTGATTAATTCCTAGATATGTGGAATTTTATTTATTTATTGTTGAAGTGATCTGTATATGTTGGTTTGACCATTTCCATGAGATTATATAGTCATGTCATATTTTATTATGCATATTTTTCTACTCAATGTAATGTCTATACTATAATTATGTTATTGGCTTTTAATTTTGCCCTTACTTTGTTCTACAAGTACATATGTGATGCCCCAAACCCGGGGTGTCCGTTGACTACCCGTCAACCCGCGGAAATCTACATGTCTCACATCATAAGACCCATACACGTGTAAAACGGCCCAATAGGGCCCACACATCCATACAACCCAAATATAAATTTTATACAAAAAGGGAATTTATTTACAATTGTTTTTTTATTACAATTTACACAAAACTGGGTCTCTTGCCCAGAATTTTACAAAAAATAAGATAAGGCGGTTGGCCATTTCTTCCTTCTAAAGCTCAGGATCGTCCATCCCCAAATGCGTCTTCGAATTGCACAGAAAAATATATTCACACGACGGGGTGAGCAAAGCCCAGTAGTGGAGATTTCCTCTGAGTTACTCCGCTAAGTCTGATGCAATGGCACAACAAACATTCAACATATGCTAATATATCAGTCATGCATATATTAACATAATTAATTCGCATAAATCATGTTATTTAGTTTTGTACAATAACATAAGATTAGCTCACATACGCAAAGGCACAATCCGGCAGTTCATCTTAGAACCGCCTGAAATCTAATCAGCATGTTGTTACTCATGGCAATAACCTGACATCACATAATCACCTTAATAGTCAGTGGGTCCAAAACCATTCTAGGAATTTCTTCCTCGGTCCAAATCTTTTGGAGCGAAACCACAACCCTCAGGCCTCAACAAATCCCATCCATTACGTGGCCTTAAACAAAAGTAAAGCAAGTAGGAAAAGCCCCTACGCTTTCAGGAGTTTGTCAAACTCCCAATGCTCGGCCTTGACGAAGCTCTCTCAATGTGAGATCCAACTCCCTCTTGCTCAGCCCACGACAGGTCCGTCGTCGAAACTTAGAAGAGTGGAGCCTCTCTCTCAGCTCCCTCTGCTTTCTCTCTCTCCGTTTGCTCTCTCTCCCTCTCTCTCTTTCCCTGCTCCCCAAGCTGATTTGGGTCGAGGTTAGTCGAAGGTGTCCTCACTTGCGAGTGTCAAGCTTCCATTGGCTCATGGGATTACACCCTTATCCTTATCCATATACCTTGAGATTTTCACCCAATGGCATGATGCCATGTGTCTCAAATGAGCCCCACTTGAGCTCAAGTTTGACTCTCCACGACGACATTGGCTTCCTCTTGGGCCACTCGCCAAGGGTACCCAGTGTGCACTCCTCTTGTGAGACCACTGAGAAATCGGATTTCCTAAGGAAGGATAAAATGGTATTTCGGTCAATATCGAATTTTCTAGGTAAGCGGATGAGGAAGCAGACTTCAGGTTGGAATGGGTCTCGCGAGAAATCTAGCTACCTGTAATTCGTCGAATTGAGATGTTAATTTCACGTTTTACCGAAGACACGCGTGAAGGAGTGCGGGACGCGGCACCTTATGAGTGGCCCAAGAGGCGCCACGTGTCAAGCTGTGGGAGAGTGAAACTTGAGCTCAAGTGGGGCTCATTTGAGACACATGGCATCATGCCATTGGGTGATAATCTCAAGGTAGATGGATAAGGATAAGGGTGTAATCCCATGAGCCAATGGAAGCTTGACACTTGGCAAGTGAGGACATTTCTCTTGACCAGCCTTGACCCGAATCAATTGAAGGAAAAAAGGAAGAAGAACAGCGGAAAGAAAAGAAGAAGAAGAAAGAGAGGGTTTTAGAGAGAGAGCTCCTGCTCTCTCTAAGTTTCACGACGATCGAACGATGTCGAGGGCGAGAGCAGAAAGAGAGGTAATCTCGTGAAGCGGCGTCGGAGCTACCGTATTGGGAGTTTGTCAAACTCGAAAAATGGGGTTTCTCTACTTCTTTTGCACATTTAAGCATGTATGGATGAGGGCTGACGAACTAGGCGCGTGTTGATTTCAAAGGCTGACCGTGAAAGAAAATCCACAGGAATGGTTTTGGGCGATCCACAGGAGAAATCTTGCGTGGTATGTGATGTTGTGTTATTACCATGAATGCTATGCTGATGTATTTTGTGATTCTAAAACAACGGATATGTATTAATGAGCTAATCTTATATTGTGTACAAAACGATAACATGATTTATCTTGAAATAATATGACCAACATATGCATGAAATAATATATTAGCATGTATTGAAGAATGTTGTGTCGTGCACATGCACTTTAAGTGAGGTAACAAGAAATTCCACTCTTTGAGCTATCATACGCTCGTGAGGCTCTTTAGAACAAATGCAGGATGAGACATGCAGAAAGCACAGAAAACAGAATGGCAAACTTTAACCTTATCTTTGTTTTTAATAAGAATTACAGGCAAGCGTGATTTTAACAACAAATTGTCAACCAAATTCTTTCATATAGGAATTTATGTTTGGAGATTGCTATATGCGAAACCTGTGAACTGCATGTATGAGTCTCATGATAATGAAGACGTGTCAATCGAAACCCATGCATGATGAATTATGTATTATTTAAAATAAATAAAAATGAAAATTAAATCGACTATTTCATACTTATGAGTGACATTTTTGTGTTGATATATTAGAATTATTTTCTATAATTTATTTGAATATGAATTGTCACATACATGAAACTATGTAGATAATGACATATTATAATTGATGATTAATAGTACTTTTGCAAAGTAATTGTTTCAACTTAAGATCTATTTTATGAATCAGTTTGGTGATCGTAGTGACGACTAAAGAAACCATAGATTTCAAGTTGTATTTTTGATCTTAATACTCGAATCCCAGTATTAAAAAAATCACAGGGAGTATTTGAATAAATATTTATGCGCCTTGATCATGAGAATATTTTTTGGCTTTGCCCAAAGGTTGCACCACTTTTCTTGTGATTAATATACTAAAGTAAAAAAATTATCACATTATCCATAATTGAAGTGGAATCGAGATGCAAGGTAACATACCTTTCTTCTTTCTTTCTTTCTTTCTTTCTTTTTTCTTTCCTCCTTCTCTACTCCACGAACTGAATTTTTCTACACACCACAAACTTACTTTGGTTTGGTGTAGGACACCCTTCTCAAGGCTAGTTTGATATATGGCCGTACTAGGCCATGTGTTTTCCAATACCCCCAATTCACATCCGCACTTCATGCGATGTTTGAGGGCATGACACTTGGCCCTGTGTGCGAGTGTCCCCATCAATGCCACCACGCCACACGCCCCCTTGTGCCACGTGTCACCATATGATTCGCCAGAAGGCCTTGAAATAGGTGAAATTTCAGCGCCAGCCGAGATTGACGAAATTTGGCGGCGTACTGGAATTTCACGGGGCGAACTCAGCGGCGTAGTCGCATTATCATCAGGATTGAGAGAAACTAGGTTTACCGTTTGTATTGTGACGATAGTCTATCGTTTTGCATTACTTCGAGTTTTTACATTCTTCCCCCCTTAAAAATTTTGTTCGAAATTCACACACATACACTAACATGCATGTCTGATAATCATTTATGTTTATGACTAAAACCACGTACCTCGATATCAAAGAGGAAAGGATGGCAGCACTTATCGTGTCCTCCGCGTTCCCATATTGCTCGACTCACCGGTGCTACCACAACACCTTCACTAGCCTCATAGTCTTGTGTCGCAAAACTTGGTCTCTGCTATCCATAATACGCACTGATCCTTCCTCGAAGGTCCCATCTGCATCAATAATGAGCTCTCCCTAATCCACTACATGGTGGATGCGAGTATGCGCCGAGAGCATGGAGACATGGAAAACCTCGTGAGGACACCGGATAAACGGTGGTAGCGTAGCCCAGATATGCAACTATGCCCGCCTCTCGAGTATCTCGAAGGGCTGATATACACAAACGATAACTATGCTTGCTAAACCTGACCACTCCTCTCTTAGGCATCACCTTCAAGAAGACGTGATCACCCATCTCAAACTCTAGAGGTCGTCGCTGCCTATTTGTGTAACTCTTATGCCGGCTTTGAGTCATGAGAAGACACTGTTGGATCATTCCCACCTTCTCTGAGGTGTCTCTAATCAGATCTGGACCAGTGATGGAGCTCTCTCCCACCTTTGTCCTACATATCGGTTATTGACATGGCCTCCCATAGAGAGCCTCATAGGATGCCATCTTTATACTCGCTTGATAACTGTTGTTGTAGGCGAATTCCACTAAGGGTAAATGCTCCTCCCAGCTACCCTTATGATCTAGGACACATGCTCGTAGCATGTCCTTTAAAACTTGTATGGTTATCTCCGACTGACCATCTATCTGTGAATGAAAAACAGTGCTCATCATCAATTGCGTCACTATCGCCTTCTGGAAGGTCTTCCAAAAGCGTGTCGTAAACCTGAGATCTCGGTCTGATACTATGGACACTGGCACTCCATGTAGCCGGACAATCTCACGCACGTATAACCTGTAGAATTCCTCCAAAGTGAAGGTCATCTTCACTGCCAGGAAATGTGTCGACTTAGTAAGCAGGTCCACAATCACCCACACAACATCATGTCTTCATGAATTGTCTGGAAAGTAGATCACAAAATCTATCGTAGCGTGCTCCACTTCACTCTACTCTTATCAGGCTAGAGTAGCCACCTTAACCGACACGTGAGACATCGTCGAACAAAGTCTCAAACGTGCCACTTCATCTCGCTCTAGTAATACTGGCGACGAAGATCCTGATACATCCGTGCCACGGATGCCACGACAAGGCGAAGCGATGGAACTCCTGAGGATCTCCCCCTGAATCCGTCAGCGGGGATCAACAGCGAGTCCCTTATATCAAAGACTACCATTAGTGTGGATGACCAGCCCTCGTGTATGCACGACCGTACCGGTCCTAATGAATATATCTTTGCGTTTGCCTACGGGACTCAATCGCTTTCACGCTCGATAGGACGGCGTGGCCATCGGACTCCCCCCGAAGTGCCTAGAGCACGCTCAGCATGCTGCGGTCACGGATTGTCCCACGCTCTCGAGCATTTTCCATTCTCAAGAAGCTACGCTAGCTTAGACTCCTCGTGACTTCTGGGTGAGTGCATCAGCCACCACATTTGCCTTGCTAGGATGGTAATGGAAAGTGAAATTAAATGATCCTGCAAAAACTCCGTCCACCTCTGTTGCCTCATGTTGAGGTCCCATTGCGTGAATGTACTTCAAGCACCTTAGTGCGAAAAACACCTTAAGCGCTACTATATAAGTAGTGGCAGCTAAATCTTTAAAATGAAAATATATTTACTTGACTCCATGTCATGCGTGGGGTAATTCTACTCATGGTTTTTCAGCTGTCGGGAATCATAAGCTACTACCCTCCCGGACTGTATCAAGACGCATCCCAATCCGTTCTTCGAGGCATCACAAAACACAGTGTACCTCTGTCCTCTTTCCGGGACTATCAGAATAGGAGCTGAAGTAAGCCTCCTCTTTAGTGTCTAGAATGCCTTCTCCACTGCGAGTCCTCCTCGAACTTGACCACTTTAGGTCAATGCGGTCATAAGTATTTGCTAGCAGGAGAAATCTTAATAAACCTCCTATAGTACCTCAATCCCGAAACTCGTATCTCGAAGGCCGACTTGATCTCTCCCAACTCATAATAGCCTCGAAGCCTTTCGGGGTCAGAGCATGCACGAAGTTGGACACTATGTTCCTTGAAACCCACCTCGGTAGCCAAAGCTCGCACGTCTTAAACAGCGTCTGATGATCGCCAAAAGTTGTAGTACGACCCTCAAGTGATCCTCATGCTCCTCCTCCGGATGGGAGTAGATCAAAATTTCATCAACAAAGACCACCATAAACTGATCTAAATAGGGTTGGAACACCCTATTCATGGAATCATGAATCTTTTGTTGGCGCATTAAGTCAATCCATATCCTTCAGTAAGCTTGTCTTAGGGATGTCTGCCACCCTAACTCTTAACTAATGGTAACCAGTGTGAAGGTCTATCTTAGAGTACACTCGCACCCCTCTCAGTTGATCAATAAGTCATCAATCCTAATGGATACTGATTCTTGATCGTAACCCTGTTCAACTACCTGTAATCAATGCACAGTTGAATGGTCTTATCCTTCTTATTTGCAAATAGAACCGGAGCACCCCATGGTGAAGTGTTGTGTCTAATGAAACCCTTGCCTAATAACTCCTGTATCTGGACCTTGAGCTCCTGCAATTCAATCGGCACCATCCTATGTGGAGCCATAGAAATTGGCGATGTACCAGGATGTAACTTACTGCTGAAGTCTACATCCCTCGGTGGAGGTAATCCCGGTATCTTGTCCGAAAAAACATCCTCGTACTTGCATACTATATGAGGAAGATCTAACTCCTGTCTCATCTCGTCCTCAATTGAAATTTGGCTATGACCCATCAGCGCAGTGCCGTGCGGGAGTCTTACGGTATAGGACAAAGTATCGTGTTTATCCCCCTGAAATGTGACACGAGTACTGTTCTGAGTGTAGGCGGCAATTCTTCTATGCTCACAATCAATAACGACTCGGTGTGTCGTCACCTAGTCCATCCCAAGGATGACGTCGAAATCTGACATGTCCATGACCCTCAGGTCCACTGAGAAAGAATCCTGAGATCTACAACTCGCTGACCACGACATTATAAAATCTACACTCACCCTGATCCGTGAGGAAAACTCACATGCATCACGGCTCTTCCAAGGTCCTCCAACCTCCTAAGCCAAATTCCCTCACACATGATGCGATAATGAATGATCAGACCCACCATAATCAAATAATATCCTCGCCCAGCAGATAGTAGAAACATACCTATAAGGCCGGTTGATCTGTTGGTTCGGTCGTGATGCGATGGCGTAGACACGCCCTGGGTCGCAAGTCAGCCTGTGAGCCTTGTCCTCCAGCCTCGGCTCGTACTTTGGCCTCTTTAGCGTGCGTGTAGTAGAAGGTCTTGTGTAGCACCAGGATGATCTTGGTTACCTCAGCCCACCCAGGGTTGAGAAGGAACATATTGCGTTTGTGCACATCCCACTGATGATTGGGACTGAGGCATCCCATGGCCTTGAGATCCCTGTCTCTAAGGGCAATCCTACCTCACATGTCTAGTCTGATGGTATAACATGTGATCGTCGAGGCGGCTAGGAGTGCTTGGTGCGGCCTTAGCCTTGATAGCGCGACCACGTCACAGGAAACCCTCGTGAACTGGAAGCCTTCGGCTTCTTTCCCGAACTGGAAGAAGTCTAGCTCTCCTTCCTCTTGCCACCAGTACCCGCATCCCGGATACTATGTGCATCCTCTATCTCTCTCTCTATGGCCATAGCCGTCGTGACCATAGAGTTCATATCCTGTATGAGGAATCCTGTAATCTTGCCCCGGATGGATAATTTCAGGCCATCCTCAAACTTCCTCACCTTGGCCATATCTGTGGCCACGTAGTCATCCCCGAAACGTGCCAACTTTATGAACTTGGCGACGTATTCAAGCACCGTCCTACTTCCTTGCCTCAACTCAAGGTACTCTCGGGCCTTTGCATACTTTGTAGATGCCGGGAAAAACTTGCTCATGAAGAGCTCGAACTCACTTGAGAGTCATCGTCAATCCCTCGAGGACCTTAGACCAATCCCACCATATATGGGATTCACCCTGCAGCAAACGTGGCTAGTTTGATCCTCGTGGCATCGGAGGTGATCACAGTGGCCTCGAAACATTCGACTTGCCGAACCAATGGTCGGCTACCATGAGATCTCCGCTCCTCTCCCGAATGATGGAAGAGAGATGATGTCGCATAAACCTCTGGAGGTCACTCAGCCCTCCCTGACCGCCAACTGCACTAGCCTGTGCAATGGTGGTAAATGCAGCAATAATCGCCTCCACAAATTCCTGCTGATCAAAGCTAGGCGGTGGTCGACTACTGCCCTATGGACGACCTCTGCGTCCGCGCCCTCAACTTGCCATCTACACAAGGTAAGATAGCAATTTGAGATTCTCTCTTTTCACTTATCACATTAGTGGTACATAATGCCAAACACTAATAAATAACCATTCCTGTGTTATCATGCTCATTTGTTTTTGAACCCCTAAGGTTATGTTCGCTAACCCTAGTGTTCTCTATATATGTTTATCATGCATAATTCACGACCTGATACATCTCATGGAACATATCAAAACACACAATTCGAGCACACAAATCACACACAACAATTTCACCCAAATGCATAGTGTATGTATGATATAAACCCATGCCCCCATCGAGTCCTAGGTATTCGTACCTCTTCCTTCTTGACTATGTGGTATCGGGAGCATGCGTGGACCCAGCGCTCCCGAGCTCCACCCCAGGTATTCGTATGCAAATCTACGATACCAACCTGTGGCCCCAAAATCCGAGGTCACTTTTGTACATTTTTCAAGGCGTGAAGCCTAAAACCGGGGTCACTTTTGTACTTTTTTGTACTTTTATTTATTTATTTTATTTTTACACTTCTAAAAATCAACATAAATGACCTCGTTACTCTGAAAGGCTACAAGAGCACGGAAAGCTTGCCAAAATGTATTTAATTATCTGAACTAAATTAAATACAACATTTTTTGTTCCATATATTACAAAAACATGGGTTTCAGCCCAAAAATCACAAAATACAAAACAAGGCATTTCCGGCATTTTCTTAGTAGTGAGGTCTGTGTGAGCCTCGTCTGGTGTACCTCGATGCAGTGAAATGGTTTTCCGCGACGGGGTGAAGCGACGCCTGATGAAAATTTTTTCTCTGAGGCTACTCCGCCTAAGTGCACATGCAATGCCATGTTCGCAATTTCACACACATTCACGTAAAATACATAGGATGTCTACATGAATGATGCATGCCATGTACCCACACATGCCTCGAGTCCTCGCGACTCCCTCACACATGTGTTTTTCAGTAATATGAAAATCATTTCTAAAACAAAAGGTTTTTGTTTAGTTCTCCACGAAAGGTTAGTTTGGATGAGACTCATAGATAAAATAGTGGACCACCCTTCGATATTTTCATTTGGACGAGACTCGATATCTCATGGACTACCCTCCAGTATATTTTACTTGGAATGGATTTCGGATAAATGTAATTGGACAACCTTCCGAGAAAAACGCGCTTATTCAAAGCCATGTCATGCATTCACACCCAATATGCGCGATGTCCCCATGCACGTGAGATACAAAAACTACTGCATGATATTTTCTCATTTGCATGCATGCATGTATCATTTCACAAAACTACATGTTATTCGACTAGGGAAATAAACCATGCACCTGGAAAATTTTCAAATTCCAACTCAAGAAATAGTATACGTACCAACATTGTTTTCACAAAAGCGCATGTTATCGATTGAAGATAAGACGCCTGGCCAGGTTTTCTTTCCAGTTTCCTTATCATAAATATCAGCATGCTTTGCTACCATTTCTCATACAAAACAACATGTTGTGTCGAGAATATAACACATGCAAACTGAAATTTTCCAGATTTCCAACAGGAAGCATTATGCATTCCCAACACTTTGTTTCACAAAAGCGCATGTTATCAATGAAAATAAGACATGGCGGGTTTGTCTTTCCGGTTTCTTTTAGAAATATCAACATGCTTTGCTACCATTTCTCATACAAAACAACATGTTATCAATCAAGAGTATAACACATGCAAGCCTGAAATTTTTCCAAATTTCTAAACAAGAAACTGTAGCACACAAATCCAGCATACTATACATAAACTCAGCAGGTTCAACCTTCACCAAAATTACAATTTCTGGCATCCAAAAGTGCCCATAAAAGACACCACAGTTTGTCCCAAATTGTTTTGAAGCAGCCCCCATGTTGGGGCTAAGCTCCATGGCCATTGAGTGGCCCTTAGACAAGGATATCCCAAGTAGGAAAAGAACCTACTTTTTTGCTTCCTTCCTTTCTTCTTCCTTTTTTCTTCCTTTCTTTCTTTCTTTCTTTTCTTTCCTCCTCTACACTCCGTAGACTGAATTTTTTTCTTCACATGACCAAACTGACTTTGGTTTGGTGTAGGACACCTTCTCAAGGCTAGTTTGACACATGGCCATTACTAGGCCATGTGTTTTCCATGCCTAATTCACATCCACCCACTTCATGCAATGTTTGAGGGCATGACACTTGGCCCACCCATGTGCCAAGTGTCCCCCACTCTAGTGCCACATGGCACATGCCCCCCTTATGCCACGTGTCACCCTGTGATTCGCTCAAACGCCTCGAAATACATGAAATTTCGATTGTCTCAGAATTCAACGAAATTTAATGGCGTACCTAGATTTCTGGAGATGAACTCAACGATGTAATCCATGTCGTCATCCAAGATCTAGAGAAACTTCTAGGTTTACCGTTTGTGTTGCGACGATAGTCTATCGTTTTGCATTATTTCGGGTTTTTACAGAGCTACACCAAATGGATGTGAAAACTGCTTTTCTGAATGGGGGTTTAGAAGAAAAGGTTTATATGGATCAACCTAAAGGTTTCTCCATAAGGGGAAAAGAACACATGGTTTGAAAATTAAATAAGTCAATATATGGACTTAAAAAAGCTTCTAGATAGTGGTATCTTAAATTCAATGATACTATTACTTCATTCGGATTTAAGGAAAACACTGTTGATCGGTGTATATATATGAAGGTTAGTGGGAACAAGTTTATATTTTTGATTTTATATGTTGACGATATATTTAGCGCGGTAGTGATCTTGGTTTTAGTGCACCTGACCAGAATTCCTCTAAGAATATTGACATGAAAGATATTGGTGAGGCAACTTACGTGATTGGAATAGAAAATGTGTGATCGCCTCACATGGTTTGTTGGTTGTCTCACAGTGGAGTATATTAAACAATCTTAGAAGTTGGTATGGAGGAAATGTTCAGCTAGTGTTGCCCCGGTCAGGGATAAATTTAGTCTCATCTGATGTCTCTGAAAATGAATGGGAAGAAGTAAATAGATGGAGAGAATTCATATGCTTCTCTTGTAGGAAGTTTGATGTATGCAAACTTGCACCGGGCCAGTTCATGGTTTGTGATTGGTATGTTGGGAAGATACCAAAGTAATCCTAGAATGGATCATTGAGCTTCTGAAAAGTGATGAGATACTTAAGGGAGAGAGAAAAGATTATATGCTTACTTTTAAGAGATATGATAATTTGGAAGTGATTGGCTACATTGACTCAGACTTTGCTGGATGCATTGATAGTAGAAAATCAACTTTTGGTTATGTATATACATGTTAGATGGAGCATCAATTTCATGGAAAAGTGTCAAACAAACTATTATTGTTGCATCCACAATGGAAGTTGAATTTGTGGCATGCTTTGAGGCCACGGTTCATGGTTTATGGCTGCAAAATTTTATCTCAGGGCTTGCTATTGTCCACACTATTGAGAAGCCACTGAGAATTTATTTTGATAATTCTGCAACTATATTTTTCTCCAAGAACGAAAAATACTCGTAGTCGCTAAACATGGGTCAAATATTTTTCTGTTGGAGGAAGTTCGAAACAACGAGTGTCTATTAAACATATTAATCACGAGCTTATGGTTGCGGATCCATTAACTAAAGGAGGTTACCACCAAAGACATACAAGAACATGTTAAAATGATGGGTCTTGATTGCTTAACTTTTGATACCTATTATGTTTGATTGCAATGGTTTTGCTTATGTTATTAAACACTTTGAGATCTCATTAATCATGTTTTATGATTTTCACATTTTCCATTTTAATACGTACTTTTATGAGATCCAATAAATGATAATAGGAAGTCTTTCATAAAGACAATTTTTTTGGACCAATCTTGGATACTTCTCATTTATGAACCATGCTAGATTGAATTGCTAGTGTCGTAGTACATGGAAGGGACTATGTCGCCTTATTGATGTACAACTGCCATGACTCATACTAGTGATTCATTTGACCATAGTATTTATGATGACCAATTTAAGTTAGAGATGGATTAGTATTTTATGCGCATAATGTTGACTTCATTGAGGCTAAAGTAAAGTTAGTCATATGGGCCATGAAGGAGAATGTTAGATATTTTTTAAAATGTCCCACATGACACGTGTATGGCTTTTAGTTTCTTATTAAAAGGAAGTTATCTAATCCAATCTCTAAAATGTTGGTTAATACGATAAGAGATGTAATTTCCTATTTTTTGCTACCTACTTTGATGGGAAGTGGAGTAGTGGTTACTAGATCATGGCAGTTATTACAAAGGAAATAGGTCATCTCTCTTCCCATTTAAACATTATCTTGTTTCCATCATAAGTGTGTGAATGCAACTTTTCATTTAAGAGAAAGGGTTAAGAGAGAGAAATCTATCTCCTAAAGAATTCGACAATCATAAAGAAAAAAAATTCAAGAAATTTGCTATGGATTCCGGTATGTCATCTATGTTTGTGAATATCATGATAGTAAAAAAATCTTGGAATTGTAAAAGCATTAAGACTTATATTTATTTATTTTTTTATCACACTGCATCCTTGTTTATTTTTTGACTAGCATCATTGTCCTTACATGAGAAGTGGGGATAAAGGAGGCTTAACTAATAGTCAAATTATTAATTAGAAAAATATTACTAATTACCTAACAATAGACGACCCATTGATCTCAAAAGCATGTTACACTTTTTTGAAACAATCTTTTGTACAAAAACAACCTTTGACTTTATTTTCAGATAAAGTAATGCAAACAATAGGGACAATCCATTCATTGGTCATACATCACAATTCAAGCAAGCATATGAAAAATGACAATTCCTTGATGATAAAACCACGCCTCAGTTTAGGCGTAATGATAATTCCAATTAAGGTGATTGTTAAACAATATTCGAATGTTGGAGTCTATTGACTATATACTAGGGCTCCGTTTGAAACGCAAAAAGTACTAAGGATAGAAAATAGAGTTGAAAAGTGGGAGAATAAATTTGAAGGAAAATAAAATATTTTAAATTTAATAAATTAGTTCTATATGTTTATTCAAATTCATTTTAATTTATTTTCTCTATTATATAAAGACTAAGAAATGTTATCAAATTAATTTTAATTATATTTAATTTTTTTATATTATTTTATAGTGAAACAAAATATGAAGAAAATCAATTCTTTTCGTTTTTTTTTTATTTCTTTCTCTTGTACTTTCCAGGTTTCAAATACCTAGAAGAATATCCGAGGAATGGGCCTTTGTGTTTGAAGCAGACTTGTGAGCATGTATATCACATTACCTGCTCGTCAAAGATAAGTTCTCAAGCAAGGAAATTCATAATCTTAAAAACTATTAGAAACTTTTAAACTTTGGACCTTACACAACGTCAAAGATGGCTATCTGGCTTTCTATATTTTCAAATCCTTATCTTTTTTTTACAGCCATTCCTTGCTTATATGGAATCACAACTTCAGGTATTAATTATTTAGATTCGTAGTTATCATTTGTGCATATGTAATTCATCTCACGTCAAATTATCAAGGTTCTTAATTAAATGTTCTTTTTTGAAAGGAAGAATGAAAGGAATACGTATGAAGGGGAAATAAATTAAAGCTTTCGTTACCCAATGGTACAAGAGTTATTTGAGCAGTACTTTAGGAAAAACTCTTCCAAAAGTATGCTTCCACACAGTGTACACTAGGAGCTTAACAAAATGCTCTATTTCTTGTGGGGCCCATTATCCAGGTAGGCAAATGGAAAAATCAGTTCTCCACATTTGTAAAATCTATGTGTAATATAACAATTTAGGCAGCAAATTATTAAGAAGCAGTAGAAGTTTTATGGGGGTTTTGCAGATTTCTGTTAATCCTCGACGGTGGAAACTCGGATGGATAGAGATGCAGGTGTTGGAGTTCAGATGGTTTCCAACTCAATGAATCATCTTAAAGGATGATGTGACGAGGAAGGAAATGGTATTTTAGATCCGATTGGAAGCCAAAATGAAGATCGGGAAGGGGAAGCCAAAATCATAGATTGATTGAATCAGGGGAATGAGGCATATGAACCTTAAATTAACAACACGGTAAATTTGGATGTATAGATTCTTGACTATTACGTCACATAATAATTTTCTATAGAGCAATTTTAATTTGGGTAAGGACCAGTTGAATGCCATCCCTTGTACCCTATCGTAGAATGTAGATGCATAGAATGATGTGGTTTATTATTGAGAATACCAATGCGATTGACATTTGTTTCCCTCCACTTGGGATGGAAGTAGATTGCTTTGTTTGGTATGAAACAACAACTATCAAACCCAATTTTTATCATAAACATTGTACTAACCTCAAGTGGTATTATATTTGTGAAAAATCCAATGATATGGGTACTTATCCTACTTGACTGATAAATCCTCTACAAGTATAAAGCGAATTGTTACTCCGATATATATCATGGCTATCTATACAAAGTAGGGAATTGCAGGCATGAGATACATAAGGGAAGTAAAATTGTTACTAGTTTCTTAGCAGGACAATGTACTGGGGATATATGATGAATTGAATGCATCTGATGTTGGGTTTTTGAAGGTGGCATCTCATGCCAAAACAGCATAAACAAAAAAAAAATCTTCAATAAAAACCCTCATAAGGATCCTTTTGAGGCATCAAAGTCGGTTCAAAACAAGAAGGGGTGCAAGATTTATACCTCATGTCGATGTAAATCGATCTCGAAGGGTGATGCAGCCTCAATCGAAACAAACCACGTCCTTGGTTTGCATCTAACAATATCCACATGTAGAGTGGAGCCGATAACCTCCAAGGAAACAATCTCGGATGAATTCCTAGTGCTAGTCAAGTCATCCAGAAGAGGAAGATGAAAACCGAGTTGGTGCTCAAATCACACAAGAGTGGGATGTTCTTCAAGAACACTCTCTCTAACTCAAGAACACTCTTTCTTGAGAAAAGTGGGCAAATAAAGGCTTCGGATTAGGGTTTTCAATAAAGGTCCTTTTTATAGGAAAACCCTTGCCCTTGAAATGTCTAAAGTACTTCTCTTTTTTAGAGATGATAGGCTACACACATCCCTATGCGTTATGACGTGTTCCCTCATAGGCTTTAAGCCCATGAACAAGCCCAAGCCTACTTCATCTCTTAGTGAGGGCTTATGATCTCAGGATTCCACTAATCCTATGACATTCCATTCTTGAGATTGATCTCCCTCATATTTGGTTCATATCCAAATTCGTTTTATATTAGCCTCACACTCTTCTAAGTGTGCGACCCATTAGGTTCTCGGTTATATTGGCTACTTGATTCAACTATTAAATCAAACAAATCATTAGAGCATTTGCTAACACATCATGACCCCCAATTGACTAGAGAGTCAGTGGTATGACTTCCAACCCTTCCATAGGAAATTATCGCGCAATTCGTCCGTTCACAAATCTATACCCACTTGATTCAGAGCATGGACAAAGTGTAGCTCCTGTTAGACTAGCTATTCCACATCTAGCCCAAGTGATATTAGATCTTGTCCTCGAACTCATTACTCATCAGTTATACATCTGAAGACACTATTCATAACATTTCCACCAAGGCCAGAGATTCCCGAGTAATGATCCCGACAAGAGGCCATAGATATACTCTCCCATTATTAGAGTGATGATCCTTACATTAGCTACTCCAATTACCTTCCTAACCTCAGGTGTACTCGATAATGACCACCTGAGTGACCTACGAAGGTAACAATGAATGAAATCAAAGTACAGAATCAGAATCCAAGATATCATTGAGCAGTTCAAGTGTAAGGATACTTGCACCAAGCATCTACATATAATAGATAATCCATATGATTGTCTCATAGTAGGTCTTTGATGTACTTAGCTACTCTTAGCAAACATCCACATGTCAATTCTAACCAACCCATGATTATAGTTTATAAGATCCACTGCTTGATCCAATCAAAGAGTATGACATATGCTAGTATGTCCAAATCAATATTGTCCAGTCTTGTTAATCCCATGACTAGAGATAATTTAGATACTAACATAATTGTACATGATAGGAATCTTATTATCATGATCACATCATGATTTCTTTCATACTTATGTTATATCATGGACTTCATTAATTTGATTAAAGTCTAATCAATTCAGCATTATGAATATCAAATTAATGAAGAAGCCTTTCATATTAAATAATATGTAATACATACAAAAAGTTCTAAGGGTGATTTCCATTAGAGCACTTCTTTAACATGTGATAGGGGAAAAAGGGGTACATAGTTGGTGTAAACTAATTGTGTGAACTAGTGATATACCATTCTTTATGCGAAATGTAATAGAACAAAGGATAAATAGATAACATTGAAGTGGTTAAAGGTAACACAAGATAATATGTATACTAACAATATATTAAGAAGGGGATAAACACCATAACCTATAAATGTTGAGGACATTACTTTATATATTATAACATATATTGTGGGAGATATAACACATTATATGTTTGGTTATGTGGTATAGAACGTAATAATTCTATATGAAAACAAGTTCAACTATGACATTATAAGAGAGAGAAGAAATGTTAGTTTGTTAAAATTTGGGATGCATGTGATGATGTATGTGATGAATGTTATAATTTGTTTGGTTGTGAAATGAGGAGAACATGATTGTTAGTTAGAGGAAAATAGTCTGATCTCTTATATAATAGAAGTATTTTAGTTACATTAATGTGAATGATGCTTTGTATGTTAATGATTTTACCTAAGATACAAACAGTATTTGCATATTTGTAAGTTAGAGGGTCTTATGAATAGTTAGGTTAACATTGATACATAATATATTGCTGACATTTTATTTCATCCAAATCTTAGATAACAGTTATTATAGTAAAAAAGGGTGAGTGGAGTTGCAGGCAGGTATTTGATGGAGTGCATGTGATCATTATATTGCTACCTACATGTTGGTGGGGTACCTTCGAAGGGTGATGTTGAGACTATTGTATACAAAGGCGGTATGTGTGATGACGTTTCTATTGAACGAACTATGACATTTGAGGAGTGTGTTGAGAGGGCATGTAATAAAATGAATGTTGATTCAGAGGGAGCTACATTTTCATATACAATCCCATTTGACGAAATGGCTCAACAACATTTGAGATGTCAAGAAGACTTTAACAACATGATCAGGTATAGCGAACGCTATGCACAAGTGTTTATTTCACCAGTTGCTGTAGAAAATGATGTTGAGGTTTCAACCCTTATCCCTATTCTTATGCCTATCCTTGCATTACAAAGGTAAGGAAATTGTATTAAATTCAATTGGATTAAACCTAGAAGGGATACATTGTGAAATGTATGAAAAGTAAATTGATAAAACCTATGGTTTGGATGTCAGGGTTGGTGATGCTATGGTTAAATCAATCTTTGTTGTCCAATATCCTACAAGGTTGGAAGGGTATTAGCTTTCATACTTTGGTTTTTACCAAATGTTTTTAGGTTTAATTGGTGTGACATTGCATTCATATCAATTTCATAACGCAATCATATATAGGAAGTGGACATCCATTTTGCAAATGCGATGATTTTCGTGATGCGGTATATTTGTTATCATTGGCGGGTCAGTTCCGATATAGGTTTAAGAGGAATTCATATAAACATATGAGTGTTGCATGTGTGGTGCCGACATGTCCATGGAAAATTACAACTCGTGCGGTAGGTGATCTAAGATTTGGGCAAATGCATACGTTTAGAAATACGCATATCAATATCATTGATAATTCAAGCAACTTGCATTCTTAGCTACGTATAAAGTGAAACTGACCATATTGTGGATGATGTGGTTCGTTGTTGAGTATCTCAAATACTCATTTAAACCCTATGTTTTACTTAGAATTTTAGTTTTTTTTTAATTTAAATAAATGTCCTCATGCTCTAAATATTCATCTTTATGATTAGGTCAACCATTTGGTGGAATTGTGAGAAAATGAGCAAATAAGGAAGCAAATCGACCAAATTACACATTCGACAGCAGCTCTTTGTGTTTTTGATGTTTTCAGATGTAAGATGATCCCAAATGGCTACAATCTTTATATGTATAGATGGAAATTAACTTCCAAATCTTTCCAAATATACTATTCAAGCAATTTGGACTACCATTGATCCAAATTATGGTTCTTGGAAGTTGAAGGAAGATAAGAAGAGAACTCAAAAGTGACCAGTTGGAGAATTTCATAAATTTAGTCTATATCTCATTCTAAAAGTGTTCTTTCTGGTCATATCTAGATTCTATACTTCGAGATCTTTCCAATGGTACCAAGAATTGCGCAATTTGGAGTCTGAAGAAAGCTGATGCGTTGCGATGAAGGAAGAGTTCATCGATTAAGGTGTTGAACCGAAAGGCCACATTGATGGAGATAAGGGTTTGTTGTGAGAAGGACCCTTTTTGTTGTAACCTTAGTGTCGGGCCAACAACAAAAAAAATCCCTTCTTTTTACCTAATTTGAGGAGGCTTATAAAATGAGAGCAGAGAATGACGTCTAAGAAGGTCGTCGGTTTTGGCGAGAGGAGAAGAGATCGAGAGTCCCGATTGGGACATTCCCACTTTGAGAGGGAGAAAACCCTCCTTAGGGTTTCTCCTTTCTTGTTCTTGCTCTTTGGGACTAGAGAGGAAGCAGTAGGCTGTTCTTCAAGATTTGGAAGAACATGGGGATTTGGAGGAAGAAGACCAGGACTCATCAACTTTCATCATTAGAGTTTCTTATTCCATTTTCTCATGTTTTATCGATTTTGTGCTATACCAAACCTTTAATATGTTTTAATACCGTAGTCTAGGGTTTTGGTTGTATTTTGGACATGAAGCTTATATCTATTTGTTAATTTTCCCTTTTCTATTGTCTATTTGTGATTGTCACCTCTATTGATTATACTCGGTTTTGCTTACATATTGATTTCTAGCTAATCTCAATATGGTGAGTGATTCCTTGTGGCCTTGAAAACCGGGGTGTCCGTTGACAACTCCCGTCAGCTTTGTGGAATGTAGATGTCGGGTAACCCGACACCACTTATGAAAATCCGGTAGAGAGTCTCCTTTGTCTGGAATCTACCCAGTACAAGCATGTCCTGATAATCAACAATGACCACACGGGGTCAAATGCGAGCAAAATAATGGCCACTTGTTTGCATCAATACTCACAACAAACATATCCCAACCAAATACACTACATGGTTCAAGAGTTTTATATTACTCTTAATTGACATATATTAAAATTTACAATTCTAATACATGTTATATAAAATCAAAGCCACAAGTCGGCTTTATTCTCAAACGGCCTCTAATGAGCCACCTTCCCGATCGCTCCCTGTACCTGAAATAATATTCCCTCGACAGGGTGAGCAAAGCCCATTAGAGATAATTTCCTACCTGGGTTACTCCCCACCTAAGTACACATGCATGGAAAAACAAACACATTCAAGGAATTACATGAACCTACTCGAATGTCTACATGACCAATCCCATGTCCCGAGTCCTCACCGACTCCCTCACATATGCCTAAGCCGAATGCAAGTAAAAATATCCAGTTTTCAAAAAAAAAAGCTTTTTGTTCTCGAAAACTCACTACCGAATTTCGGTGAAAATATTGGACTACCCTCCGAGTAGAATTGGTTGGAGAACTTCCTGAAACAGTCATGGTCCTCATCCGAAGTCATCCGTTGGACCGTCTCCAAACCCCATTCTCTGGAAAATCTTCCTTAAAATTCCTTTCACAAACTTTTTCGTTTTTGTTTCATTTCATGTCATGCACTCACACCTAATATTCTAGGTTGCCCCAGTGCATATGGAATGCATGATGTAATTCCAACACATTCATGTAATATATTCATGCATATATATTAACATAATTAAATTGCATAAAGCATGTTATGTAAATTCTCAACCAATTACACTAAAATTAGCTCACATGGGCTAATTAACAAACACAATCAATTCATTTTGAATCACTCAACACCATAAAATTCACACAAAAGTATTCACAGCACTATTCACGTGAACAGTAAAATCCTGGGGTGACACTGTTCACGGCCACTCAAATAGGAATTTTCTACACTCGGTTCAAAGCTTTTGAGACGATTCTGCAGCTAAAGCGAGCCTCGGAACATTCTGCTCTTTACCGCGGCTCTTAGATAAAGAATAACGCAAGTAGGAAAAGATCCCTACCTCTTGGAGTTGTTGGAACTCCACCAAATTGGTGCCCACGCGTAGCCCTTGCCGCGTAGAGCAACTTTACTTCTTGCTACGTCGAAAACCGACGGTCCGATCGGCCGGAATCCTAGAGAGAAGGGGCTCTCTCTCTCTCTAGAAAATCAAAATTCCATCCCACTGCATCCTTTTCCTAACTCTGCGTTTGGTCTTCCAATTAATGGAGAAGATGATCACTATTTAAGTTTTTGTCTCATTCTCATTTACAATTTCCAAAATTCCCATATTGTCCCTTTTTGTCACTATTTGACACATGGCTTAATCTAAGCCATCCATTCCATCCCCTCTCTAATCTTGCAACATGTGTTTCAAGAGTACATGTTATAGGTGACTTTTGTCACATGCATGTCGTTTCACGGCACTCAATACAGGGGCCTCGAAACGTGCAAATTCCGATTGTCTCGAGGTCGGCCCGAGGTCGACGTGGTAGCTAGATTTCGCGGGGGCGATTCAACGGTGGGAAATCTATTTTGTCGTCGAGATCTAGAAAAATTATGGATTTTTGACGAAAATGCTTGATTTGCCATTTTCGAAGTGGAATTTTCTCGGGTCTTACACCTTGCGAGATCTGAGAAGGGAGTAAGGAATTAGATATAGGTGAATCAGCCTTATTTTATAGGTTCTATAGAAATTATTGGTAATTAGGGGGCGTGTGAAATTCTTGGGTCTTAAAGCATCTATAGTGCTTGGGGTTGAGCTAAGAAGCAAGAAACCTAGTATTAGTTGGTAGATTATTTGACCTTGGGAGAGGCTTCTAATTAAATTAGGCAAGAGTCGCCTTGGAGAGCTTTTCAAGAGACAATATGATGGAATTTTGGCTTAGATATAATAGGATTGTCCAATTGCACCAAATACCCTAGGATTTTATCATCTCTTGGTATCCCTTAGTTGTGCATTTCATTCGTTAGATTTAGATTTCATTAGTTTTGGTGAAGTGTCTTGATCTCATAATGACCATTTGAATGTTAGGGTATTATAATCTTGGTACTTATCTGATTTCCCACTATGGATCTATCTCTGTACATTTAGGTACCTTTGTATTACTTGACAAGCGTATACTTGAGCAAATAGGCGCTCATTACACATTTTACTGCACTTTTTTAATAAACAACACGAATACGCCTATCAAGATTTTGGCGCCGTTGTTGAGAATCTAACAAGTCATGGTGTTACGCCCAGTATCATTCGTGCAAGCCCACATTATTTGTCAAGATAAATATGTAAGACTTACATCGAGACCAGGGAAAGCAACTTACATATTCACAAGCATGGCATCTAAAAGTGAAGGCTAAAGAAAGAATACATGGAATGCCTCAATACTCTTACAAGTTGTTGCTATGGTTTTGTAATTAGCTAATTGAAGGAAATCCTGGAACAATTTCAAATTTAAAATTTTGAGGATGGACTATTCACACAATTGTTTGTTGCACATGTTGCCTTGATTCAAGGGTTTGAAATGGGTTGTCCTCCCCTCATTGTTATTGATTCTTCTCATATGAGTGGGTCATACAAGGGTGCCTCATTGTTAACGGTCTCGGATGATGAGTTGTTCCCTTTGGCAAATGGGATGTTCAGGTTTGAAAATTTGAAGATTAGTTATGGTTTGTAGAAATTGAAGTATATTGTGATCAATTGTGAACAAATAGTTACATGAATATCATGTTTAATGAATACACCATTAGTCATTAAGTCCATACACACCTTATCGCTCATAGTATAATACATATGACACTGCTCCTCTTCAGTCGCTTCATTGTCCGTCCGCTTACTTCGTAGGTCACTACACTGAAAATTAGTGGAGAGAGAAGCAAAAACAATAGTATGAGTAACAATTTATTTCACCAAACATTATACCATTATATAGCAGTGTATATAGATATGATTTTTATTTCGTTTTGTACATTTATTTTTCTTTTTCCAAGCCCTGGAAACTATCCATTGTCTTCGAAGATGATGCATTGCGTATGTGTGACTTGCTTGTTCCATACACATATCTTCGTCTATATAGCTCATAAATCTTCTCCAATGTACACAAAATTGATATTCATTCAAGCAAATCAATACATATTTGTATTAATAAATCATATGCATACATATATTCAAAATTTGTAATAAACTGATAAAAATGAAAAACATATATAACAGGAAGGTGTAACATTAGAGATATTACATAACTCCTTTCACGATGGACATGCTTCATCCATTTAACAATTAGGGTAGTAGTTGATATATAGACTCAAGCCAATTTATAACTATCACAAATCATTTTTCCTAGCTCTTCCTCATAAGTCAATGGTAGGAACGAAAAGAGGTCATGTGCAAGTGCATATCTCAATTTTGATTGACAACAATGAATGTTCAATTTTGAACAAACCATGGACACAAAATCATCATAACAAATCATTCTCTATTGAAATTAACACCCGTCTTCCCCCACTTAACTCAACCTTACCTGTAATGTCCCTCTAAATTTTACCACCGAAGTGCAGGTAACAAAATAAGGAGCTTCTAGCTTACATTAGGCAATGAATATTCTTGTCCTCCCTATACATAATGGTACATAGTCACAAATCATGTCAGATACAATCTACACAATCAATGACCTTGACCTTTGGTTTCTCTTTCCATAAGTACAACAACATTAGCAAGCTATTTCACAAAAACAATTACATTATATTTATTCAACATAATAAATCAATAAACACACATACACACTCACACACACACACACCTCTGATTTTACAGCGAAGTGCAGTATGAAATAATGAGCTTCTTGCTTACATTAGGCAATGAATATTCTTGTCCTCCTTACTATGCAATGGTAAGCATAGTCACAAATTGTAACCGAATGAAATCTAAACAATCAACTATGCTCTTTGGTTTTCCTTTCCATAAGTACAACAACATTAACAAGCTATTTCACAACAACAATTACATTTCATTTATTCAACATAATAAATCAATACACACACACACACCTCTCAATTTTACTGCTTGAAGTCGCAGGGTAACAAAATAATGACTTTTGTCTTACATTAGACAATGAATATTCTTGTCCTCCTTACCTGTGGTAAGCATAGTTACAAATTATGTAGAATGCAATCTACACAATTAACTATGCTCTTTGGTTTTCCTTCCATAAGTACAACAACATTAACAAGCTATTTCACAATAACAATTACATTATATTTATTCAACGTAATAAATCAATACATACATACACACACACACACACTATATATATATATATATATATATATATATATATATATATATATATATATATATATATGTGTGTGTGTGTGTGTGTCAATAATGTGTGTGTGTGTGTGTTAGTTCCAATTTAGACAATCTTACACATTTTGTACACAATTTGCAATCAATCTTCATTTCATCAAATTCAACATCTTTATCAATTTCTCATCCCATATCAAATTTGATGAATCAAAATGATATCACGCAGTCTATTAATGGTGTAACAATATTAATCTATTCCTTAAACATTAACCCATATATATTACTACACTTATCCTCCAAGGCCAAGCTATATCTCATACTTCAGTGACCAAACCACAATTTTGTATACTACATAATAGATTATGTAACAAAAAATTAATTGTATAATATATGACTGTAGTATAAAAGGACAAGAATACCTTCCAGATCATGAAAGAGATAACTAATAACACTATCATAGGGAATATTGGGGATTAACAACACTTTCGATTACCCGACTAATATCACAGTAAATTAATTAAAAGCCCCGGAAATTATATGAACATACCTTCAAATCAATGGGTTCCAAATCGCAAAATGTTTCTACAAATGGAAAAAAATGAATTACACCAATCCAAAAATCCTCTTTTTTAATAAATCACTCCATGTAAACACACCTTCACAATCTAGAACCAATCACTCATCCCGCGATGATTTTCGATACCTTCCGATTAGTAGGAAAGAATTCCATATTGTTTTCTCTTGGGGGTATTTCTGGTCTACTCCCCCAATTGAAGGCCATATCTCTCCATTCCTTCTCAATGCCCTCTAAAATCCTAGTCCCCCAAATCTCTAATTCCAGCCTTGATCCAAAATTTCACAGTCCGTAACCACCTCAGTCTCTATCGCTCCATCTTTTTTCTTTCTCCTGATCATTCTTTTAGAGTCAGGTTTCTTTCTCATAGTTTTTATTGGGACACAATTTTGCTATGTCGATACTCTCCCACATGGATTATCCTAGTTGAAGAAACGAGAAGAAGTCAATGTTCCAATTGGTCAATAGGCCCCCTAAGAAAGGCATTTTGGTAACTATTAGTGTACACTATGTGGGAGCATACTTTTGGGAGAGTTTTCCCCAAAGTACAACTCAAATAAATCTTGTACCTTTGGGTAACCAAAGCTTTAATTTAATTCCCCTTAAGGTATAGTAACATAATTCTCCCTTTTGGAAAATCATTAACAATGAACAATTGCTCATCATGCCTAATTCATGTGGTAGAATGCTCAACGCTTCAAAAAAAGCAAAGCATAGGGAGGGAAGGGGTCATGGGTTCAAGTCTCAATGGGAACAATTTACTACATTGTAACTAAAGTGTTTAGCTGTCGAAAAAAACAATGAACAATTTACAATCCAAATCATTCAGACTCACCTTTCTCTCTTTTCGACCCTAGGTTTAATTGGGTTTGTGCCAATTTAT
The DNA here is from genome assembly GCA_016808115.1 of Tetrastigma voinierianum. Taxonomy (NCBI): domain Eukaryota; kingdom Viridiplantae; phylum Streptophyta; class Magnoliopsida; order Vitales; family Vitaceae; genus Tetrastigma; species Tetrastigma voinierianum. The sequence goes on along the minus strand of JAEQBH010006931.1, from coordinate 86,939 downwards.
GGGCATAGGTTTATGATTGAAAATATTGCAATGCATTATTTGGAAGGAATTTCTCAAAAGATGCTTATCTGGGGACAAAGATCCTGGTCCACCAATATTTGTTTCCTTGTTAACCATCAGTTGGCCCAACCCAAATATATCAAAAGCTTTGGGAAGCCCTAATGGATTGGTTTCCAAACCGTGAGACTTACAAAGGATTGGGCTCAGCTTGGGTCTTTTGAGTTTTGGGCTGAAGTAGCCCCTAAAAGAAAATGAAGATTTTATTTTTCATTTTAGTGGTTGTCCCATCTTATGACCCTTTTATTTTCTCAATCATCTAATGCCACTTCATTTTTTAACTAAAGTCTTAAATGCCAATGTGGCTTCACTATTAAATTTATAAGCCATAAAATTAAATAAAAATGACTAGATTAAAAATAATTTTTTTTTAATCATAGATTAAAAATAACTGATAAAAATAATAATACATTACTATTTTATTTATCCATAAATCATCATTTTTGTAAAGAAATGAAATATATTAGATATCAAAATTCAAGTTGGAAAGCAAGAACTCGAATATCAACCCCGATACATGGATGGACATTAAACTCATCGCTCTAACTATCCACTGAGTTTGCAGATCTTTTTACAAAACAGAATACTAAGTCCTTAATATTAGTTGCCAAGAATTGACAATCCTCGATCAGCATAGCAAAAGGAGAAGAGGCAAACTATGAACTATGTAGGGCATTGAATACAACTTGAGCATCCATCTCTACAACTACTTTGGATGGATGAGACCGTTTAATCCAAGACAAGACCTCCCGGACCCCCATAGTCTCTACCATGTTGGGATGTAATTGAATTTGATAAATTGTTCCGTAATGCGGATAGAGAATCAGATGAATCACGAGCAAACCAGTAGAGGCCCGATTAATGCTCTTGTCCTAGAAAACGATATCAGCTTGTGTAAATCACCCAAACTCACAACTTCTGCAGCACAACCTTTGTGGTGTAAACTCTGTCGAAAGAGTGTAGTAGTTCGAGACCAAACTCCCTACCACTATTGGAGCATGCTACCTGCAATTTCCAGAATTTTACTTGATGACCATCAGCTATTCCTCCATACAACATTATTTCGGTGAGTCCATAAAGCCCAACATAACATTATCGCCAAAGAGGCATCTCTTTAGGAGCAAGAAATCAACACTCTATCAATCCAAGCCATAATCGATCCATGACGACCAATTAATGGGAGAGGGGTTAATATCCAGCACGACATGGCTAGGGGACAGCGGAACAAAAGAAGATGGGAGGACTCCCTATATGCAGCACACATTGGACAAAAAGGAGAAAGTGGAACCATGTGAGATCGCAGTTTATCAGCCATGGGAATAGTTCCTTTTAAGGTCCTCCACATAAAAACACGAACCTTAGGAGGAACTAGTAAACTCGGAGTCTCTTCCAGCGAGGGAAGTTGTCATTCTCTAAGTTACCATCTTTTTGAGCCTATGTCAAATTTGATGGTAAATTTCTCACTAGTCTCTTTATTCCAATACACCTATCTTCGATTGTCTCTGACATGAGTGAATGTTAAAAATCAACTCCTTATCCCTTGGGTTAAATATATCAGCAATCAACTCCATCCCATTGTAGAGCAGTAATCATTAAAGCTTGAACCCTTACATTATCAAAATTTGCACTAAGCGAAGTACTAATAACATCTTAATTTGTTTGAGCAAGCCAAGGGTCCTGTTTAATCATGATTTGAGAGCCATCCCTAACACACCACCTACTATGCTTTTGAAGAAGTTCTCTTGTAGCCCAAATACTACTCCATTTATACCTTGGATTTGTACCCAAAGATGAACTAAAAAAACTTGGAATTAGGATAGTATCTTGCATGGTAAATTTTGCCATCAAGAAAGAGGATTAGTCATCAACCAGCCTTGTTTGCTTAAAACAGGCTAAACTCATGTAGCTTCCAGAATCCTAAACCGCCCCCTAACTTGGGAACACATAATCTGTCCTACTTTGCCCAATTAATACCTCTCCCTCTATTAGACTTTCCACCCCACCAAAAAGAGTTGAGCATCACCTCTATATCATGGCACACACCTCGAGGTAGAAGTAACACATACATTACATGGTTTGGAAGTGCATGAGCTACTGTTTTGATAAGTATTTCCTTTCCAGCTTTAGAGAGTTTCTTTGTGTTCCAATTATTTATCCTTTTCCACACACAATCTTTTAGATAGTCAAATGCCTTCCTTTTACTTTGACCTAACAGAGAAGGGATACCCAAATACCGACCATGGTCTATCATTCCTTGGACTCCCAATATTGAACATGTAATCTCTTGCTGAGTAGAATCTACATTGCGACTAAATGAGATGGAGGACTCACTAAAATTTACCTGTTGTCCCGTTGCTAACCCATACTCCAATAGAGTCTACTTGATGGTTTGGGTTTCAGCGACAGTAGATCTGAAATATATAAAACAGTCATCAACAAAAAATAAATGAGTTATTGGAGGAGCAACACGAGCAATTGTACACCCATGCATTTAACTTAGAGACTCCTTTGCCCGAATAGATTTCTTGAATGCCTTAGAACATATAGTGAACAAATAAAGGTGACAATGGGTCTCCTTGTCATCAAGGTTTAAAATGTCGGATATATTGGCCGATATATCATTGATATATCGGATATCGGTGAGTTTCGAAGCGATATCGACCATCGACAATCGGTTGATCGAAGTTTCTAGAAGATGTCGGTAATATATTGATTAATAACTGATATATCATGGAAATTTCAAGTTTGTAGAACATGCGTGTGTGAAGGACGAGTCAATTGATTTTTTAGGAGATATATCATCGATATATTGATGATAAATCAAGATATATCGGTGATATTTTTCAAGCTGTTCATTGTTTGACTTGGATCCAACGATTGAGATCTTTACGCAAAATGATCTAATGGCTCAGTTACCCCTGTTTCAAAATTTCCCAGCAACTATTTTGACTAATTCGAGGGCCAGATTTGAATTTGCTTTGATCATACATCCCAAATTTCACTCGAATTTTGAATGCTCTCTAACGGTCGAATTTGTGATCCAATTGTCGAATTTGAAATCCTGACTTGATCCAACGGTTATGGATTGATACCAAAAGTTTAAAGAAGATTTAACGGTCATATTTGCACCAAAATTAAATCAAACGGCTAGAATTAAATTACAAGATTTTTACCATCCGATAGCTGGTTGACCGAGAACAAAAAAATTCTATAAATACCTCTAAAATCATTCCATTCCAATCACAAATTATCTCTACCCATATCAATCTTCATTTCACTCCAATATTTTTTTCTTTGTGAAATCTCTCAAAAAAGTGAAAATTTTGGTGTTGAGAAGGGGAAGAAGAGGAAGAGAAAGAAGAGAAGGATTGGAAGGTTTCAAGTTTCAACAAGGTTAATTAAGGTATGTATTTATGTTAATTTACTTTTAAATTGTCATTATTGTATTTATGTTTTGTGTATTTACTAGTAATATCTTATTTAAAATATAGTTTTATATTAGATTATAAATTTAATAATATAGTTTTATATTAGTTTAAGGTAATGTCATATATAGTATATTATTAAATAATACTATAGTTTTATATAGTATAATATAGTTTTATATAGTATTATAAATTTAATAGTAATGTTTTCTTTAAAATAGCTATATATTAGTTTTACTTGATAATTTCATATTAGATTATAAATTTAATAAAATAAAAATATATTAGATTATATATTTAATAATACAGTTTATGTTAGTTTAATGTAATATATATATATATATATATATATATATATATATATATATATATATATATATATATATATATATATATATATATATTATTATTAAATATATTATTAAATAATAATATAGTTTTATATTATATTATATATTTAATAATAGTAACGTCTTCTTTAAAATAACTATTTATTATTTTAATTTGATAGTTTATATGATACTTTTATATTTTAAATTAGTTAATTTAGTAATAATATATTATTTAATTAAATTTTCATGTTAGTTAATATTTGAAATTAAGTTATATTTTAGTTAATATTGTGTAAGCATATTATAAGTTTATAGTTTTATACGAAGCTTTCATATTTTAGATTAGTTTAATTTAGTAATAATATATTAATAAATTAATTAACCTTTCATGTTATTTAATATTTTAGATTATGTTATATATTAGTTAATATTGTGTATATATTATAAATTTATAGTTTTATATGAAGCTTAATAGTTTAATTAGTTTAATTTAGTAATAATATATTAATAAATTAAATTTTCATGTTAATTAATATTGTGTGTATGCATATTATAAATTTGTAGTTTTATATGAAAATAGATTCATTTTGAATAGTATAATAATATATAGTTTATATAAGTTTAATTTAATAGGATGGATAGTGGAAGTAATATTGAAGGTCGAGATCCAGCATGGAAATATTGCACACATGTGGAGGGGAATAGAAATGCTACAGTATGCAATTACTGTGGTTTGGTGATAAAAAGTGGTGGGATCGCTCATTTTAAATTTCACCTGTCACATACGGATCCCCACTCAAATACAAAAAGTGCCACGAATATTACTCACGAAAGTGAAACAAGAAATGAGCAACACCGAGAACGAGAAAAATAAAGCCTGAGAAGCAAAGAAGCGATAAATGTGACACGATTCCTGGGGGTCATTTTCAATACGTCGCAAATTAGGTATGAAACAATTATTTTATTACAGGGCATATGAGCACAGGTGAGAACCTTACGAAGCTTTGCATTTCTTATACAAAATCAGTTTAATTACAACTCTGTTCTTTTTACATAAACAGAAACATAGTTTTTCTACCCAAAATTTACATGATACAAAACAAAGCCAAATCTGGTCTTTTCTCAACTAATTTCTTGGACCTATTTCTTTTCCCGATTGTACCTCCATTTTGAAAGAATGATTTTCCCACAGCAGGGATTGAAGCCAACCAGTGAACAAAATCTCCTACGAGGCTACACCCCACCTAAGTGCCTTGAGCAGTACCATGTTAACTAAATTCATACCCATTCCAAGTAAAAGAAATTATGCAATTTTCTACATGAATGCCATATGCCAAACCCCATGCCTCGAGATTCTCTGACTCTCTCACACATGCATTTTTCCATGTGCGAAATTATTTCTAAAACAAAAGGTTTTTGTTTTAATTCTCGCAAAGGTTCGTTGGACAGACTCCAATAAAATGTTGGATCACCCTCCATATATATATATAGATTTTTATTTTTGTTTTACAGGACTCCAATAATCTTGTGAACTGACTATCGATATATTTTATTTAGGCCGACTCAGATAGTCTTTGTGGACAACCCTACGATATATTTCATTGGGCCAGAGACTCGATAGTCTTGTGGACAACCCTGCGATATTTTCATTTGGACGGACTCACGGCAAATGCATGGACAACCCTCCGATATATTTCATTTGGAGCGAGGCTCGATAGTGCATAGACCGGCCCTCCGATATTTAAATATAATGGAAAATTCTCAGCCCCCAAATATAATATACAATCCTCAAAATTTAATTCAAAATGCAGTGTCATGCACTCACCCGATTTACGATGTCCTGTGCATGCAATGTAAATACCACTGCATAAAATCTCATGTTACATGCATAAATAAAAACTACATGCAATATATATATATATATATATATATATATATAGTTCATGCTTTATCAAAGCATCATGTTGATCATCAAACAGGCACATATCTACATGTATATTCACAAATTCTACATGTTGTTCATTCAAGCAATAGCATGTAAGCAATAACACACAAAACTGGATTTTTCAGTCTTAAAACCCAGAAAATTCTGCATGTTTTTCATTGAAGCAATAACACACCAAATTGGGAAAATTTTTTTTTCAGTCTTACAACCTGGAAAATTCTGCATATAAGCAATAACATATCAACACTGGATTTTTCAGTCTTAAAACCCATAAAATTCTGCATTTTTTTCATTCAAGCAATAACACAACAAACTGGAATTTTTTTTCAGTCTTACAACCTATAAAATTCTGCAGGTAAGCAATAAAACACAAAGTGGATTTTTCAGTCTTAAAACCAAAAATTCTGCATGTTCATTTTAAGCAATAACACACCAAATTCGATTTTTTTTTTCAGTCTTACAACCTAGAAAATTCTGCATGTAAGCAATTGTAAAACCCGAGAAAATTTCAATTTTTTGAAAAATGGCAAAATGGTAATTTTGGTCAAAATCTGAAATTTTTGTAGATCTCGGATAATGAAACGGATTTAACCGTTGGAATTGTCTTATGAAATCTAGCTACCACGCGTCGAATTTAAGTCGAATTCAGAGGCGGTCGAGATTTCACATTTTTCGAGCACAGTGTCAAGTCTTAAAAGCGGCAGCCAGGGAGCATGTGATCACGTTAAAGTCGCCAGCTACGTATGCAGTATGACGCATGTTGCGTGATTAGAGAGAGGATGAGAATGAATGGCTTAGATTAAGCCATGTGTCAAAAATTCAAAAATGAAGGACATGATGGGAATTAATGAAAAGTTAAATGAGTATAAGACAAGAAATGGGAATAGTTTTCTTCTCCAAATGGAGAGAAAATGTGCAGTAGGTTGCTGGATTTAGTTTTAGAGAGAGAGAGAGCTACTTCTCTCTAGATTTCCCATCGTTCGGACCGTCGGTTCGCTTCGGGCCAAGAAGTAAAGCTGTTATATGCGGCGAGGGCTACGCATGGACACTGATTTGGTGGAGTTCTGACAACTCCAAGAGGTAGGGGTCTTCTCCTACTTGTGTTATTCTTTGTCTAAGATCCATGTGAATGGTTAGGGATATTTTGAGGCTTGAATTAGTCGTGTTTGCGGTCTCAAGCTGAGCAGTGAAGATCCCTAGTGTGGCCGTGAACAATCTTTAGGAGTTTCAGCATTCCCGCGTGTATTGTTGTGTGATTTTTGTGTTTTTGGGTGATTCAAAATGAATTACTTGATTGGTTAATTAGCCAATGTGAGCTAATTTTGGTGTTATTGGTTGCAAATCGAATAACATGATCTATGTGAGTTAATTATGTTAGTATATATATGTTTTATATATTAGCATGAATTGTTTGGAGTTGTGTGAGAATTAATATGTTAATGCATGTAATTAAATGTATTAACATGATGTGGAATTATATAAAAATATAATTGTGTGTAAGCCATTTGAAATAAATTGTAATTAGCTCAAGTGAGGTAATTTTGATGTTATTGATGTGAATTAAATAACATGTAGCATGTATGTAAATTTTGTTAATATATGTTTGAATTAAGAGTGACTTATTAACTCTTGAACCACGTAATATAGTTGGTTGGGATATATTTTGTGAGTATTGATGCATGGGCCCAAGTGGCCATTTTACTCGCATGTGGACCCGGTGTGGTCGTTGTGAACTGTTTGGGACATGTTGTATTTGGGTAGAGCTCCCCGTACAAAGAAGACTCTGCCCAATTTTTGTGAGTAGTGTCAAGTTACTCGACATCCACGTGTATTCCGCGGGTTGACGGGTTGTCAACAGACCCCCGGGTTTTGGGGCATCACAACAATAGCACACAAAACTGGATTTTTCAATCTTAAAACCCAGAAAATTCTGCATGTTTTTCATTCAAGAAATAACACACCAAACTGGATTTTTTTTTTCAGTCTTACAACTGAGAAAATTCTGCATGTAAGCAATAACACACCAAATTGGATTTTTCAGTATTAAAACCCAGAAATTTCTGCATGTTTTTCATTCAAGCAATAACACACCAAACTTGATTCTACCTAGAAAATTTTCTTGAACTTACAAGAACTCAGAAACCGATCCTCACATCAACAGACTTTGTAGAAATTGTTCTTGTATTAGCATATATATAATTCATGTACCAGCTCTAAAACCAGCAGCCAAAAATTAGTTATAGATTTGCTATTCTGGAAAACTACAAGGACCTAGAAAACTGGTCCTACCATTAACACTTTATGTAGAAACTTTTTTAGAATCAACTCACTACTAGGGCTACTTTTCATTGCCAATACATGGCTCTTAAACAAAAAGTAATTAAGGTAGGAGAAGACCCCTACATGTTGAAGCGCAAACTAACTTTAGAGAAGCTCCAAACTGTACACAAACCAGAATTTTCTGCACTGGTTCTTCTTCTTTTTTTTTTTTTTTTTTTTTTCATTTTCCCTCTTTTTTGGTTTTCCTCCCTTCCTCTCTAGAACTAATCTCCCCATGGGAAGAACTCCCTCGATTCTGATTTCTCCACTACACTAGACCAATTCTCATGGTACTTGACACATGGTACAAGCCATGGCAAGTGTCACCCCTGCCAAGCCATGCACCAACCACTTCCCACTAATTTGCATGCATTCTAGGATTATGACACTTGGCCACTTAGGTGCCAAGTGTTCCCCAAGCCTGGTGCCACGTGGCATGCACTCTCGTGCCACGTGTCACCCCAGTGGTGTAGTTCCCCTCGAAATGAGTGCAAATTCCGACTTTCTCGGAATTGAAAATAGAATATGTATCTAGATTTCGTGAGACACATATATGTATAATTACATGCATATGCAACAATCATTCAAATTCAAATGACTAAACCACGTATAGTCCTCGAAGAGGAAAGCGATGCTCTAGCACGCATCGCGTCCTCATGCTCCCATGTTGCCTCCTCCCACTACTAGAAATATGATATTCCGCGACTACGTTATTCATCCCAAAAACAAAATTTCTGGTCGCGAATAATAATCTGCAACCAAAAAATGTTGGTCGCACAATCGTCATAGTATGTCCGTCGGGGAATGTTTTCTACGACCATTCCTTAACTTTGTCGTACATAATTTGTTTGTGTGATGGATGATATTGGTCATTAAATTTTATATCCCGACATCTTGGTGGCGATTTCCACACGTTCTACCATCGATAGTAATTGGTCGCAAATTTTATTTTTTTGCAATGATAACATTTGATCGCATTTGAAATGTTTCTACGATGAATTTACATGATCGCAATTTCATGTTTCTACGATGAATTAACATGGTCATAAATTGGTGTTTCTATGATGAATTTACATGGTTGCAATTTCGTTTTTCTACAATGAATTTACATGGTCCCAATTGTTTGTTTATGTAGTGAATTTACATGCTCGCAAATTCATGTTTCTATGATAATTTCACGTAGTCGCAATTTCGTGTTTCTGATAATTTACATAGTCACGATTTTTGTGTTTCTATGATGAATTTATATGGTCGCAATTTCGTGGTTTTACGATGAATTTTCATGGTTGCAATTTCGTGTTTTTATGATGAATTAACATGATCGCAATTTCGTGTTTCTACAATGAATTTATGTGGTCACAATTTCATGTTTCTCTGATGAATAGCCATGTGGTTGCAATTTCACGTTTGCGATGAAGAACAAGCGGTCATGGTTTATAATTTTCATGATGAAAAAAAAAAAAAATTAGACATAGTTTAAATATTTCTAGGATGAAATTAAATGGTCTGGTGGTCATTTCCATAGCCAAAAATAAATGGTCTAAATTAATCTCAACATGACACCAATCTCACTATGGTGCAGGATAAACATATAAGCGTCTCCTTTCTTCTTAGTAAATGATATAAGAATTCTCTCTCCATTCTACAATAGTACATCTAATCCTTTTCCTCGAGATGGGGTCTCGCCTCTTTCTTGTTGTTGATGAACCTCCTATATAATGATATGAAGATATTATATTGATTGAAACAAGCCTATGTAACAATTGCAGCGATAGTTTTACAAAAATAATACCTTGTGCAATCATGTTGGATAATGGACAAACAATGTTGGTGATAGATTGATACCACCCGGGAGCCATGTAATCTGCTTTTACAATATAATATGATCTGATAATATGACAAGCTAGTTGAGATTATAGATTTGAGATACTCCATATAATTTATTTCAAATGAGTGAATAAGTCATGGACATAATATTATTATAAACTCAAATAATATTGAAGTGATAGGAAAAAAATTAATTTAATATAAAAGACAACCTAAATAAAAGGAAAAAAAAAAACATTTAAGTTTTTATAATACATTTAGAAGGATGCTTTTGGAGTTTACAACTCATTGCTACAAAATTTATTCTTGCAAGAAAAATTACCAAGATAGTTTGTCTCATGTTCAAATCTATAAGAACATCTTTACTAATTATAAGAGGCAAATATTTTCTAACACTCAAAAGATAAAAATGACAATGCAATCATGTCCTGACCAAATAAATGTGATGGACATCAAAATTGTGAGGTTGAGTATTATATTGGAGGAAGAAAAAATCAAGTAAGATGATAATAGCAAAAAAGAATTTCTTTCACTACTTATAATGGTTTAGAATTGGAAAACATTAGCACAACTTACACTTTTAAATATTATTTATAGATTAAAGAATTTCAATGATCTGTAAAATTAGTTAAAATATCCGAGAATTTTAGGAAAAGTCGGTAGATATATTAAAATTCAAAACCCAATTATAGGTCACCTTGAATCCTATATGTATCGAGTAATAACATCTAAAGATACATGTTGGTTTAAAAGGTACTTCCTTTACCAACAAGTGTACTTCTTTGGAATATCTAATGTTTGCTAAGAAGTCAACCTTACATAATGTTTATCATTTTACGCATGTCCATTGTGGCTATTGGTTACAACCATATAACAATCAACAATGAATATCCTATCCCGAGAAGGATAATGACCACCTGATAAACCATAATGATAACGCATTTCAAGTAAGCATAAATTATTTATTAGTATATAAAGTTTTGGAATACGGATCAAGAAAGTTTCAACCCAGGTGATAAATAATGATGCTCATCACAAAAGCATTAAGATAAATATATTAAATAATGATAATTTAATAAGTATCCTCGCATATGTCTTTATGAAACAATGTTTTACGAAAGTGCAACGGAATGAACAAAAAAATAAGATAGTGTCTTCATATACTGATACAAATGAATTTCAACAGTCTTTCTAGCTTGTTTCATTTAAATCATGCTACTCTACAAACAAAATTCTTGCAAATCAAAACTTCTTTGCACAAAGTATAATCACTTCTAAGCCAAACAAAAAATTAAATAAACTAGCAAAAAAAGTTGTAGAGACTTACACTTGCTTCTAGTTTGAAAGACCCGAACCTGATACTCGTTTGTACATATTTTGTGGAAAACGTGAAAGAAACTAGGGCTTGTGTTTCTTTATATTTCTTTTAATGATAATAATATTAATAAATTATTAGACAATTTACCTTTTGAAGAGTGATAATTTAAATATTTAATTTAGAGATAACTAAACTAGGGCCTTCATTATTACGAATATTTATATTTAAATTTAATTTAATAAAATAAAATTTAATTTTTAAGCATTCTTAGGATAAATAAGGATTATTTGTTTTTCATGTAATTTTTATTGAATTTTTTTTCTTTGCTTTTAACTTTTATGATCTACGTTTTAAAAAAAAACTTTTATGATTTGTGTGTAGCAAATGGAAGAAAACTGTAATAAATTTAAAAGATAGCTAATAATATTATAATTTTAATTAAATATAATATTTTTGTATTTGAAAACAAAAGTTACTAATAATAAGATTATTATAAGATTTTAATTAAATATTTAAAAGATAAGAATATTATTATAAAACTTTAATTAAGTATAATATTTTGTAGTTGAAAAAAATTAGTTACTAAGTAATAATAATATTATAAGATTTTAATTAAATATATATTCTAAAGAGATTCACGATAATAATAATTTTATAAGATTTTAATTAAATATATATTCTAAAAGTTACATACTAATTACAATTTAAAAATAAAATAAAATCATAAGGACCAATTACAATACCTCCTCGTCATTGTTATATTAAAAATCAAGTCACGTATTGAATTTTAGGAAAAGTGAATAAAACTTCAAAATCAATATTAGTATCCTTAAAAATCCAATTAGTAATTACAATATATTTTGGGTTTATTAATACTGGAAATCCAACCATATTTATATTAATGCACTTAAAATTGATGTTTATCCAGCTTAAAACATGCACTCTTTTATGTAAGTATAAAAAATAGTTACTAAACTATTTTAATATAAATATAGTTTTCCAATCATTATCTATTATTCTCTTTACTTAATCATTGAATAATTTTAAATTATCTTATAAATGCAAAATATTAATAAAACATTGGATATGATTTAAGAATTTAAGATAGTTTAAAAGGTGTTAATATAAACTTTCATAAAAATTTAAAACCCAATTTTATATCATTGTCTAACTAAAGTAATAAATATTTTATAGAATTTTTATCAAAATAATTTGGTAATATATATATAATTATTTATAACATAAATATAGTTTCAATCATTATCTATTGTTTTCTTTACTTAATCATTGAATAATTTTAAATTATCTTATAAATAGAAAATATTAATAAAACATTGGATAAGATTTAGGAGCTTTAAAATAGTTTAAAAAGGTGTGTAAACTTATATAAAATTTTAAAGCCCAATTTTATATCATTGTCTAACTAAAAAATAATAAATATTTTATAGATTTTATCAAAAAATAATTTGGTAATATATTTTGTGATTTAATTATTACAATGGGTCCAAAAGCTCATAAAAAGTCTGAATTATTTTTTAAGATATTTTTGTAATTATTTTATATAAGTACATGGAAAAACATATAATTAATTGAAAAATTATAGAAATAATTTTTATAAATATTTTTTAACAAATTGGTTTATATTGAGAGTAATATTTTAATGTGTTTAAAAAGCCTCATGAAGTGTGTATTTTAAGAAGGTAACTTTTAATAATAATATAAAATTGTTTAAACTAAGTATATTTGAAAAAGTCACGAAAATATTGATCCCAAATTATTAGACATTTGCAACTACAATTATCAATCCTCAAAAATAATAAAATTTCAAAGGTGAATTAATTATGAATTTTCTCACATGTTAAAGTCTTTCATGTGATCAACAGAAAAGTTATTTGCAAATAATAAAGATTTTTAGGCCAACCAATGACTAATAACCAAATAATATAACATTTTTGCCACTATCTTTCGGTTCCTTATAATATATCAAACTTTTGGGGATAAGTTAAATTATTTCTCATAGAATATATAAGTTTTTGCAACTAACATAAGATGTATTGTAAATAATACACCTTTCTATGACCAGTCAATGAGTGATCATAGATCATAGGGTATCTTGCGACCAATTTTACTTTTCCTCACAAAATATCATATTTTTAGAGGCATGTTAAAATATTTCTCATTTATTATATATTTTATTTAGACTAACATAAGTTTCATCACAATTAATATACTTTTCTACAACTAATCAATAGTAGTCATAGATGGTATCTTATGACCACTTTTACCGCTCCTCACAGAATGTCATACTTTTAGAGATGTGTTATAATATTTCTCATAGATTATATATTTTTTTAGACTAACATAAGTTTCGTCACAATTATTATACTCGTCTACGACCAATCAATGAGTGATCATAGATTATAGGACATTTTATGACCATTTTTACCACTCTCCACAAAAATATCATGCTTTTAGAGATGTGTTACAATATTTCTCATAAATTATAAATTTTTTGAGACTAACATAAAGTTCATCATAATTAATATACTCGTCGACGACCAATCAATAAGTGGACACAGATTATAAGATGTTTTGAAACTAAAATAACTAGTCCTCACAAAATATCAAACTTCGAAACGAGCTATAATATTTTTATATATCTTAGTATTTTTGTGACCAATATAAGATTTATCATAAATACTAATACATTTTACAACCAATCAATGGTCACAAATTATAAAATCTAGTGACGATGATTTGCTATAAATAAAATTATTAGTCGTAAATAAATAAAAATATTTAAAATTGTTTATCTATTAAAATTAGCGACCAATTATCAAGTTCATCGTAGAAAATTGGAATCAATGACAGCATTAGCTGATCGTAAAAACTTTGGGCCTTGAGAAAACCAAATTTCCTTTGTAGTGTCCACTCCTCAGTCTTTGCCCTGGCTTACCTTTACTAGCCTCACGGTCTTGTCATGGCTTTGATCTCGGCTATCCAAAATACGCATAGGTCCTTATTCAAAGGTCCCATCTGCATCAATAACAAGCTCTTCCCAATCCACTACATGAGCTGGATCTGGAGTATACTTCCGGAGCATGGAGACATGGAAAACCTCGTGGACACCAGATAAGCTTGGCGGTAGCGCCAATCGATACGCAATTGTGCCCACCCTCTCGAGTATCTCGAAGGGCCCGATATACCTCAGCGACTACGCCACGGGCCAGCCCTCCTCTCTTAGGCATCACCTTCAAGAAGATGTGATCACCCACCTCAAACTCTAGAGTTCGTTGCCACCCGTCGGCGTAACTCTTTTGTAGGCTCTAAGCCGTGAGAAGACTTTTCTGGATCATACCCACCTTCCCTGAGGCATCTCTGTCAGTTTTGATAGTGATCGGGCTCTCTCACCTCGTCAACATATGTCGGTGATTGGCATGGCCTCCCATAGAGAGTCTTATGGGGTGTCATACACGATCTGGGGCAAAGCATCGTCTTGTCCCCATGAAATGTAACACGAGTACCATCCTACGTGTAGGCGGTAACTCTCGGCCTCCTGTTCGGTGACAACGGTGTCTGATCAACTAGTCCATCCTAAGGATGGCGTCAGGGTGCGACATGTCCATGACCCTCGGGTCCTTTGAGTAGGATCCACGAGATCCACAACTCACAACCCCATATATGATCGGCCTCACCACTGTCCTAGGGAAGGAAACTCACATACAAATGACTTTCTTTGGGTTTCAACTACAAGTCCCAACCTTTTTCCCACATGATACAACTATAAGCATGAATATAGGCTTGCAGAATCAAGAGATTATCTCGTCAAGAAGTGCGAGAGTAGAAACATACCTGTATGCTAGTGACACTGCCACATATCGGTTCATATGCGGTTACATCTCGGTGCGAACCACACTAAAGCTAGCGCATTTAGATCTAATGGAAGCGGTTTTGAAACGATCATTGACCAGTTTGCAAAAGGTATTGCGGCGGTTTGAAGTCAATTGCGGCGGTTAGGATAACCGGTGCAATGGTCATCTATTGCAGCGGTTTTCCTCTACGTTACAGGTTTATTTAATCTAATCACGGTAGTTTGTAATTATTTCACAGCGGCGGGTTTACCAGATCGGTTTAGTATTTATTTAATACGTGGTTTGGATTTTTATGCGATTTTGTCCATGATCTTTATGCGGTTTAAGCGTCTAATCTCAGTGATTCAATAGATATTTTGCGCAGCAGTTTCCATCTTTGCGGGAAATATTGGGCGGTGAGTGGAAGCGGGCTTAGCCCCCCGAGCGACGTGATCTCATCCCATTCAACCTAAATGTTTCACCGACACCGCAGGGAACTTCTTGGTCAAAAGCCTTATTTTCAATATCAAGGAAAATATTTTAAAATAAGGTTTTACTAGAAGCCATACATAATATGGAAAGGATATTTTGTAGGAAATGTCCGGACAAGTCCCAATATCTTGTCCACCGAATGGGGCCATCGTATGGTTTACAAAACATAACAAAAACATTATCCTTGGGTGGGTTATCAAACCTGCAAGGTTGATTTTAACCTAAAATATTATCACGAACAACAATCTTTAACCTCCATTTGACAAATACAAATATTAGCGAATCATGACCCCGGATATATCGGTTGCAAAGTTGTTCGTTGACATCCTCACATCTGATTAAAACGAGACTAGAGGCCAGATTTGGTGGAATTTTAGGAAGTGGCCAATGGAAATTATTTCTTGTTCCAAATTCTCCATCATGCAAAATAGGGAAGGCATCATTCAACACATTAGTTCTCTTGACAACTCTAGATGTGCACGAGACACTTGATCTTGGCAGTGCATACTCTCTTTCACATTGTGAAACTCATTATGGCTCGATAAATATTAATTGACAAAGCTGACAAAACTAATGCGGCGGTTTGGAAGGTTATTACATGGCAAGCAAAGCAAGTTGAAACAAGATCATCGAAAGTGTTTGATAACTGACTAAAAACTGATTAGCGGTTTGCTTGTCTTTGTTCCATTTCTTTTTTCATTTATGTTCTCACCTCTTCTTGCCATTTTGTTTTCATTGATTGTATTAGTTGGTTAGGAATGTTCACTGACGACTCAGTCATGTTTGGCTTGTGTTTAAGATCAGTAGGTGTGACACCCCTCCCATATAACATGGTGCGTCCAGGTCGCATCCCTCCCGATCCTACGGAGAATGGATCAGCCCCGGATGAGTTGCTCTCACTTGTGTGTTGAGGCGCACCTGGGTACATTTGAGCCTATGGTAAAGTAATGTCATTAATAATAAATAAATAAACTTCTGATAAAGAGGTATATACATTGCTTCCTATGGAAGTTCTTTTCTCTATCACTATTTGACTTCTAACTTAACTCATCAGTCTCCGACTTCACCAACTACTTTGCGATTACATACTCACCTCTCGGCTCCATCGATAATATCGACTAGGAATGAAATACAAGAAAGACGTAATTAATATAAGTTTAAAGTGAAAAGCTAAATTCAATAAATAATTAGCATCTTTCATCTATCATGTCATTAAGCAAAAAATACAAAATAAATAAGTAGATCAAATACATATTTCAGTTTCAGTTTCAGTTAATATATCATTCAATTGCAATTCAAATTTCAGTTCCAATTTATTGAAATTAAATCTATTTAGTGAGTGTTTGGAAAAATAGGAAAGACATCAACAACACAAGCAATATGCACGATACAACCAATAAGTAACAATAAAAGAAGAATAAGAACAAGAAGAAGGAAGCAAACATCAGTAGATAGCAGCTTAATTTCTTTCTAGAAGTTCTTCTTTATAGACCTAAGCAAACATCAATCCAGAGAAAAATAAGCTTTAGTACCAAACTAATACAATCTATATTATTTGTTCAACTCTAGTATGTTTAAGTTGTTTTGACTCTAACCAGACATGCTTGAATTAATATGTAGGTTCTTTTGTTCAACTTTGTTCAACATTAATATGAAGGTGCTTACCATGCTAAAATCAGACATCTAACTCGTAAATTTCTCTTCATAACAGCCTTCCTATATGCAATACATATCTAGCATCAACATTTTAAAATATGGCTAAAAGAATAATCTAACCAGGATAGAATAGTATCAACTAATAAACATACCTTCTGAACCAAACGGGATGGAAATTTAGCAAGAAGAAAACATGATGAGTGACCCACAGGCTTAAATTTAAGAGGTTACAAGTTATGATCACATCTGCATAAAAAAAGGATATTTCAGACTAATATAATCACTATCAAATGCACCATTCAAGCGACTGCATTCATTTACCTTGAATAACCTTATTGCTTTGTACTCTAAACCCATCAAAGCCCGACAAGCGATATTATTAATAATCATATGAAAACATTAGTTATAGCATACACTAGTTATTAAATTATGTTGAGACTATAGGTGGTACCACATGCATTGTGCATATGAAACATAATACCATACAATATTTCAAGATACTTTAAAGCATAGAAGTTGAGGAGCATTAAATATAAGATGATAGAAGAGAAGAGACAAATAAGGGAAAGATTTTAGGATAGTGACTTATCATGTCTAGTAATGTTACTTTGTTGAACGAATAATTTACCATTTTTAACATTACTAGTACAGTTATGGTAAGCTTTTAGTAAATTTGGATAATATTATGAGAAAGATAAACAAAGTTTGAATTTCTAAATGGTATAAGATATCTGAGAACCAATAAATGTTCTAATTACGAGACGAATACTCATCGAATTAACTCCAAATTTTAATACCAGAACAGACTACGTCTCACAACATTTCTGGTTCCTAAATTCTAAGTAACACCTTATCACAAAGACAGGCTCCTAGAAATGGCTGCACACTTTGTTCATCATTTATAGCATCTCGATTATGAGTTTCGACTTGGTTGGCTTTGTTTTGTTACTATGAAAAAATTGATGCAAATCAGTATCCATTTGGATTCCAAAATGTACACTTGCAATCCACTTCATTTGGACATTGACCTCTGATCTTATTTTATGACCACTGAACTTTAATCAACCTCGAAAATACCAGTTACCTTGTGGTAAGAAGCCAAATCGAGAGATCATTATCCGTTGTAGTGACCAAAATTATAAATCACGAAACTACCATGGGCGGTCTTAGTTCATGGCAAATGTGCTATAGGTCCGAAAGATGCGGCGGTGCAAACCATCGGTTTCTCTGATAGAAAAAGTGTCTCACAGCCTTAAAAATATGCAATGGTAAGAAGCGAGATGTCGAGTCATGGTTTCCAGACCAGAAATTAGAAAATGCAAACATATTCGATTTCCTCATAAAAGCTTCGTAAATCTGCCAAAACAAAAAGTGGACTTTTGTTATAAAATAAATGAAAAATTGTATACAAAATTAACTTTCAACTTTTTAAAGGATCGCCATTCTAGTCTAATAGGTGTTAAGCATTTTATTGTTTGAAGATGTTTCCAAAAGCAATGATCATAAAGAATTTTTAATAATAGTTTTTGAAATGTATTTTAGAATATTTTAAGATAAAAGTACGTTAGGGAGCATGCGATGATCTTAACTTTCCTATGAAGCGATAAAAAACATGTTTTTATGTTTTAGATATGATTTAAAATAACTTTTATGTGATGCAATCATATGATAATAATAAAAACACCCGTATTTTTGTTTTAAAAATAGAAAACTTGTTTTTTGCTCTTAAGAATGCAAAATTATTTATTGTTCACTGACTATCAAATGAGTTTTCCAATTCTCTTTAGATGGAGAAGAAAGAACTGTTTTAAGAAATAATAGTCAAATAGGCCTAAGGCTTGAAAGATGAACCCCAGATAGGCTTCAAATAGATCAAATTCCAGAAGAAAACTGAGTAATTTCTCATGAGAGCATGTTATCAAATCAAATCATTTACATTAATTCCATATGAAGAAATGAAACAAAGAGAAATCCCAAAGCTAATTAACAGAAAAGCTAGAAAAGTGACTCCATATCTTGACTCTAAATCTCTGAACCCCTTAACAAGCGCACAAGTTAGGATGACAAATGCCATCTGACTCTGATTAGAAAAGCCATGGTAGCCTATTCTTCCCTACTACTTATGAGTTATATGCCTTTTCCTGTTCTTCTTCTTAACTCTGTTGACTCAAAACCATCACGAGAATGTCGAAATTTGAGCGATTGTAAACATATACCCTATAGTAACTATGTAAATTATGTAATTCACACTCTGAAAATATCAAAGCCACCACAGTGGAATCATACGTGATGAAGTTACCAGCAGGCAACGATGAACTCTGTCCACATTGCTAACTCTCCACGACCCATTCTCTCCAAATTTTTTCTCGAACAGCAAAATCCAAACCTGCCCCCGAGTCGATTCAATATGTATCAACCGAGCGGGAAATTAGGTAATCAAGCAAAAATTTCTCTAGGCTTTATTTTTCACTATTATTGTTTGTCTGAAAATACCTTCAAAGAACATAGAAACCATGCCTCTGGAGTGCCATCTCAGTTAAGTGAAAACTTGAAGTGAAAAACAAATGTAGTGAAATAGATAAGAAAGGAAAATAATATAAAAGGAAAGAAAAGAGAGGATGGTATAGAGCAAATGAACAGACTCAAATCATGTTGAGCAATTTGTTTTAAACATAAGAATTAAAGCCAAAATGGTCACTAAATCCTGTGGAAAAAAAAATGTTGTGGTCATGGTATATAGAACAGTAAATTGAAGAGTTCAATCCACATCTTTCACATACATACTCAAAGCTTATATACAAAGATGACTCATAACAAAAGAACAGATAAAAGGATGCAAGAACATGAACAAGTAAAAATGTGAAATCCTCCCTCCGCAGTTCTTAACTATCTTCCATATTTGAATTTGTAACCCATAACAAATGAGCTATTTAAAAGGACTCTGTAATCCTTTTATCCCTTCTAAGAAAATTGCATGAGGAGATTATTTTATCCATCATATAAGAATGGAGACAAAGAAAAAGTATCACTGAGACAAGAAAGACTTTTTGATATATATAGGAAAACTCTGTAACCAATTGCTAAGATGTAGACTTAAAGGAATTTTGGATAATTAATGAAAAACTTTGTCAGTTTTTTTTAATTACATTACATTAAGAGAAAGCGAAGAAGAATTAAGCGAACATCTCAAAAGTGATCAGAACAAGCACCAGTTTGATGAGTGTTGGTCAAACAGGGAGAAGCTGCCTCATTGCCACCATATCTTCACTTCTTCATAATAATCTGAGTCCACAAATGTATTCTCGAGTTAACAGCTTTCTAATCTAATAGGTAATGGTGAGTACCAGAAGCAAGAGCTGACAATAGAAGTAGTCCCGAACATCCCGACAAAAGCATGAAATCCATTGTAATGCAATCTTCCAAGAAAAAAACAAAAGAAAAAGAAAAGAAAAGAAAAACCCTGAGTGAAATCATCAATATTCATTGGTAAGTGAAATCAGTCGGAGAGTGTGAGATTTTAAAAATCTGATGAATTTAATTTTTCCCCTGGCGGTAAATAGTCATAAATCAATTATGCTTTATGAGACTGTTTTATCAAGAAACAACAAACATAGAAAGAGTAGCTGAATGACACTGTTGGCATTGGGGCACCAACAAAGCTTACGGAATCATTCCCCTTTTGCTTGCCTTCCTCGATCAGCTCTTCTCGCCTTCTTTTAATTGCCATATCATTCTCAATTCTCTCCCTCTGCAACAAATACCACATCACTATTTTAAACCAACTGGCTGCGGCCAAAGCACTGAGTACACTAACGAAAAGAGCCTGAAACCTGAAATCTGATCGGCCTTTGAGAACCCGACTGGCGAATAAATTGGGGTTGGAACCTGATTTCTCATATATACGGTTGAATCACGCAGCACTTCATAGTGAAAAGTGAGAAAGCGAGAGCGGTCAATATCGTGCGGGCGGTCATTGATTTGGATCCCTTCACATATTCCAGATCCAAATCCTAGATCTAGCAATCAAATGAACATCCAAAACCCTATAAATTAGAAACAACAAAACTAAGAGTAGATCGGTTAGTTTGGTTAGATGGAATCATTTGGGGTTGTGGAAGGGGCCGACCTTGCTCTCGATACCAGATTTTCCAAAGCTGGTGAGAGGTTAAGACTCATGGGAGATCAGCTGTCGCGGTGTTGTAGACGGGAAGATTAGCGATTGAGGAGGCCGGGAATTCTGCTTTCGGTTGGTGTACGGACATGACCCGCGATGCTTCCGCTTTCACGGGCGGTCGTTGAGCACCTTCACCCACCATGAATCTGTTGGTGGAGTCAAGGCTGATGTCGGCTCGTCGAAATAAGACAATCGGGGATGGAGCTACGCGGCGCTCGCGCGGAGACTCCTCTATGGCCTTAAGTCGCGATCCACGCGGTTTTGGCTGGCGTTTAGGCGAGCTGATCGATCGGTGCTTGGACTCTTGCTTTCTTCTTGGAGAGGCGGGAGAGAGACCGGAAGCTTGAACTCGGCCGAAGAGCATAGAGTTCTTCCACACGGTGAGCATAGGGAAGAGAAAGGTCGTCTTGCATAAACGTGGCGAATGTCCGCTTCGGAAGCCGATTCAAAACTTCGTTGTTCAGAGTCACGGATCCCTTCAAGCTACCCTTCGAAATCCTATCCACAAGCGTGTCTATCAACATCGACTTACCGGACCCACTTGCTCCAAGAACTCCCATTATCTCGCCTTCTCTCGCCTCGGAGATGTCATTAAGCAATACCTTCATGCCTATGTCTTTGCTTTCCACCTCGGTATAAAAATTTTGAGGACTGGCGGTAGACTAAAAATAAACCCGGGAAGAAAAAGGGGTTGCTCTTATGCAGCGGTTTATAACTGCTACATAAGTCAATTTTATGCGCGCTTTTCTTCATGGATTGCATAAGAAACTTACATAGCGAGTTATTGAATGATTTTTATTTTTCGTGCGATGGTTTTAAGCCGTTGCAAAATGTTGCCTATAAGGAACCTATTGCAAAGGTTTACTAACGGCCCGCTAAATAACTTATTTGCATAAGGCGATATGTGGTAGTGTGATCAACAAGCCCAGCATGTGGTACCACGGGATCCTTGCTTCTAAGGACAAATCACATGCTCTTGTGCCTAGAGCGGCAGTGTTAGCATATCATACGCCGTCGGCTAGAAAGTCACACACAATGAGCCTTGCCCTTGACCTCAATCCATGTCCTGGTCCATGTGGGTCGTCTACAAATTAGTAGGTGCTAGTGCAGCACCTTGGGACTGACACCAGTTCCCTTGGCCCATGCTAAGGTAAGGAGGAACAAACTGTGTCCCGTATTTCTGGGATCCCTGCCTCTTAGGTCAATCCCGTCTAAAGTGTCTAGGTTGGTGACAATGGAAACACTCTCTTGCACGGCGGCTAGGAGCCACACAGAGTGTCCCCCCTGGATGATTGACCTTGGCCTTAACCCTGGTGGCCATGGCCCTGTCCTCGAGATCCGTGTGAAACAGAAGTCTTTTGCTTCTTCCTGGAGCTAGAAAAAGGTTGACTCTCCTTCCTTTTAGCACTAGCACCTAAGTCCCAGATGCTCTGCAAGTCGTCTACTCCGATGGCCAAGGCTGTCCTGACCACCGAGTCCCCTCCTCCCATACCTGTCGGAGGATGATGTGCCATAAACCTTTGGAGGTCAATTGGTCCTCCCTGACCCCTAGCTGCACTAGCTTGTGCAATGGTAGTAGCTACAGAACCTAAGGCCTCCACATAGGCCTGTTGATAAAAAATAGGTGGTGTGCCCCATGGGCGATGTCACACCCCCAACCCCCGCTTAGGCAGATGAAGGGGGTGCGAAACTATACTGGGACTCTTTACCTACTTTTTCAGACATTGATAGGCCTATGTCTTATAATTGAATCAAAATATCATATACAAAGATACAAAATAAAACTACCACCGTAGTGGTGTTTACAGTGTCAATACATACAGACTTGAGTCCCATTTACATAAACATATACAAAAACTGTATATTTACATTTACATAATCAGAGCGCAAAACCTACTGTGATGTATCCTACTAGTTTGTTGGCCCAACAGTATGCGGAAGATCGCAGACGTCCTCCTCTGTACCTACACGGATAAAAACCCATGCTAAGCTTAACACTTAGTAGGAAACATATGAATTATAAATATACACATGCAATAATACTCATTTCTGATGGCTTGTATATGGTAACAAATATACAGTATGAGATATCATAATTTTTCATGAATTCATATATGAGCTTATATACATACTTGTACTTATAACAGACTTATACTTATTCGGATCTCTCGTAGGAGTTACATAACTTATACTTATACGGTTGGTACCCGTGAGGTACTATAGAGCTTATATTTCTGTGCTGCAGGTACCCGTGTGTACACAGAGCTTATATCATATTTAGGTACCTATTAGGTACATTCAGAAGCTGAGCCAGACAAAGGTACACGAGGTACATCTCGCAGTTTTTATACTTGTATAGAGGTAAATTCGTAGGTACATTTAGAGTAGAATCATGTACATTACTTTACTTTATTCTTTATTCGCACTCTTATCATAACCATTCGACTACCTGCACTAAAGTAATAATAAACAGCAGAGATAGCACAATAAGTACCCGGGCTGCACTCCAGACAAGATCGAGGTATCGAGAACAAAGCAGAGTGCCAAAAGCACGACAGAGTGTCGTTGCATTAATCATAGAGTACCAAAGTACTAAATGCCGAAGCACTAGAGTGTCAAGCCAAGACTAATCGTAGAGTACCAAAGCACTAAACGCGGCTCAAGCATGGTCGTAGAGTGATGTCAGACTAATTGAGAGCATCAAGTACTATACATGCTCCTCGTCATGTAACATAGGTGCTATGTCATTCAATATCCTGGCCTTAGGCGGTCCTATAATTATATGTTAAGGAACTTACTATCTTATCATAAAGGCCAAGTTTCCAAGGCTAACATCAAACTCGCCGAGGCGAAGCAAATCCGCCTAATTTTCTTACCCATACAAACATGAATGGACCCCATACACTTATAGGTCCTACTAGTCCAAATAGACAAGTCCTCGTATCTGTATCAAAAACATGACAAAACACATGTCTCGTGAACAAGACTGCGCCACAACAGAGCACCGCTACGTCGCGATGTGCCTACGCCAGATAGCTTTCACGCCGGCTGCACTAGGCTTGCTTGTCCAAGCCTCCCCTCGGCCATGCTGCGCCGTGGATATGCCATGCCTTAGCATGGACCTACACTGCTGCGTGGGATCCCTACGCCGCTGCGTAGAACCTCGAAATTTACCCAGATTTGATGATTTCGTCCATTTTTCCATAAATCCAACCAAAAACCCCAAAATAATCCAAAAGCATCACCAAAAACAACTCTTAAATGCTTCATAACCCAAACATAAACACAAGAGGGGAAGTTCAGAGGATTCCTAACACCCAACAAGTATCCATACTCTTAAACACCTCAAACCCTAGCTCAAGGAGGAATTTCATACATCATAAACCAAGAATCCATACTAAAAGGGAGGATTCCCTACTCATCTTATAAAAACTAGGGTTTTAATAACCCAACTTTCAACAAATCTAGGGTTAGGATGAATTCCTAACTAAACCCTAGAATTGGAACAAACTAATATCCATACAAAACCATAACAATCCATACAAACCCATAATAATCCATACCTTTCTTGGCTTTCTTTCTCTTCTTCTTCTTCTCCCTCTCTCTACGTTTTTCTTTGCTCTCTAAATTCCCCAAAATGAGAGACCAACTTTGTAACACCCCGAAATGTACCCTAGTAGTTTTCGACATATTTAGGGTATTTTGTAAGTGTAATTTAAATGTTTCGTGAGTTAAATACGAAACATGGAAACGAGAGACCCGGAAATTTACAAGAATTAAGGACAAAATTGTAATTTGTCCAAAGAGGGGCTTAAAAGTTATAATTTGAAAAGACTATGGGCCAAAGAAGAAATAATAGGAATTGTTGTGTAATTCCTAGAAGATTAGAGGCCAAAATACAATAAAAGGAAGTTGAAATTCAAATAGTCAAGAGTTGAAGGACTTGAAGGCAAATAAAGAAAAGAACCCAAAAATGGGTTTTATTTAAAGGCCAAACATGGCCTTAACAAACATGGAGAAGAGAAGACCAAATTTGGTCTCCAAAAGAGAGAGAACCGTAGAGAGGGAGAGAAGAGAAGGAAGAAGAAGAAGAAGAGGAAGAGGAAGAGAAGCCAAGCAAGCCAAGGTATGGAACTTTGGATTTTTGTATGGAACTAACCTTGGGTATGGATTCTATTATGGATCATATGAATTTTGTATGGGATTCTAGAAAAGTTTATGAGTTCCAAATCTAGGGTTTGTTAGGATTTCTTCCTAATCAAAGATTTATTGAAGGTAGGGTTGGAAAAACTCTAAATGGCCCAAGATAAGTATGAAATTCTCTTCTTAAGGATTGATTCATGTTAAATAACAAGTACTTGAGCTAGTGGTTTGTGAATAAACTCCTAAATAATCATCATAAGTTTGATTTGTGTGTGGGTTGTGACCCATATTAGAAGGGTTCAAGAAATTCATGGAAGAATTTTGAAGAAAGATATGTAATTGAAAGATGAATTGAATAATAGAAAAGAGATTCCAAGGTGAATTTGAAATGGTTTTGATGTGTGTTTGAAGGAGTTGATCGGGTATCAAAATATGGAAAATGGGTGGAAAACACATATTCTGGGCACTTGATATACCGTACACCCCGAACCTCAGACTTCAGACACTTTGGGTTCGCATTATTTATTAACGTGTACCGGTACACGTTAGACCGTACCGTACACCCCGTTCCGGTTTTCCTGAGCTTTCGACTGGCCAGATTTTGGGACACACTGCTCATTTCTTATCCGATTTGAGTGATTCAAGTTGTTGGTTAAAATAGACTTCAAGGAAAACCAAACCTATATAAATAGGAATCGTCAAATTCTGACTTTAAGTGGTCCAAAAATTCACTCAAAGTGGGGCCATGTGCAAGCCAATTCCTGCATCAGATTTTATCATAGAGTAGTTCGAATTGTTTTGAACGTAACTTGAGTTCCAGTGCTCCGATTTGGGTGATTCCAATTGGAGATGAACCCTTATCACCTTAGCTTTAAAGGAGTACAAAGAAATCAAAGTGTCAATATGGAGACAAGGCACTGAAAAATGAAGTTATTGAAACTGTCCTCAATAAATAGGTAAACCGACTAGCTGGGTATGAAAATGCTATAACTTTTAGTTTCTGATGATCCAATTGGAATGATTCCAATTTCTAAGTGAAATAAATTCATAGAGGAACAAGAAAACTTGAATGATGTGTGGATAGGCATCATACCGTACAAGTATCCGAAATTCCATATGGAATAGGCATGAAACCTGAATTTGATATGAAACCTGAAAACGAACTGAAACATGAACATGATCATGAACATGAAAAACAATGTCATGATCACAGAATGTGATTAAGAAAGGTTATAAGTTCTGAAAGCACATGACGCATTTAATTTCACTTGCGACCAAGAACGAATCGAGAAATGCCATTCCGTGCTTCCTAAGACTCTGATCGCGTTCGCACTTCACGTGCTAATGCGGCACCCCTCACAGGCAGCACGTCCGTGATGGTGCTGTTTTAACACCTTCTCAAGATCAGATCGCACTACCTCGATTATCACATCCTACTCATTCTTTATGATTGGTCTGAGTAGTCAAACAGATATATGATAAGACACCGAATAAAGAATAAGAGTAAAGATCTGAATGTATCTTTGTATCTGATTAAGTTCTCAGAGTACCTACTTCGTGGCCATCAGACTTCGCTTAAGTTCTATAGTACCTAATGGCACCTTCGCACAAGAATAAGATCCAGAAGACAATAATAAGCTCAGAACTCCACGATAAGGTCCTAAGACAAGTATACGCCTCGTAAGACATGTATAAGATCCTAAATACATGTCTAAGTTTTGTAATACCGTGATAAGATCCGTAAGATAAGTATATGCTCAGAAGACATGTATAAGATCTGAAATACATGTATAAGTCTTCGTGACACATGTATAAGGATCCCAAATCCTTAAAAGTCTCGCAATACAAGTATAAGTTCAAGACCAGATATACTCGTGGAGGTCAAGTATAAGATACTATACCAAAGAGGTTTTGTAGTACTTACTTCGCACTTCCTCAGATAAGGATAAAGTTCAAGAATACTGCAGATAATGCTTTCAGACATCTCTCGTAGTGTACCTAAGGTGTACTTTTATATCAGAATAAGCTCCGTGTAAGATCCGAAGTACAAGAATAAGATCCGAATTATATGATAAGTTCTCAAGAATACAAGTATGTTCAGAAGACTGTGATTTACTTCTCAGAGAATTAAGTATAAGATAATGGCACCAGCATAAGTTTTGTAGTACTTGATGTTCTCCGTGATATGGGTAAGTCTCCACAATACCAAGATAATGCCCGTAATATCTCCGTAGTACCCACGGGTACCTCTCGAACAGTTTAAACTCCTGCAGGGACAAGTATAAGTTCAGAACCCTGCCTGGTGAGATCTTTAGATAGATATAAATACCAATACGTGATTAAGTACTCAGATAAGCACAGCTCAGAACTCCCATGGGAGATCGAAATAAGTATAAGTCCGAGACAAGTATCGCATAAGTTCGATATGTATGTCATTTGGGGAGATTCAATAAGTATATGTCTGATACAAACATAAGTATAAATATATATCCTACGGAAGATAAGTATCAGTCTGACAGAAGTTCAAGTATATGTCCTTTGGGAGATCTGAATATGTATAAGATTTGAATAAGAATAAGTCTTCTATAAGTATAAGATCCGACTGCTATAAAAATACATCTAATAAGAATATGTTATGAGTATAAGATCCAAATAAAGGATAAGTCCGCTATAAGTGTACTCCCGAGTAAGTATAGATTGTGAAGTATAAGTTCGGGCAGATCGTAGATGAGAGAGATCTGAATGGGGCTTAATTTTGTTACAAGAACATTTATATGTAAATATGTGATATGAACTCCTTTAAGATTTTTGATATCTTGGTTCTCGTTATCCGGCCATTTGTGTTTCGTGATAAGAAATGTTTCCCAATTGTTTAAAGCTTTGAAGTACTAGTTTTTAATCCATGTAGGTATTGTGAGAAGACGTCAAGACATCCGCATACAAACAAAGCAATACACTTGTATGGGTTCACTACATGTAGGTTCCGTGCTCTGAGTTGTAAATGTAAAAGTATAGTTTTTGTATTTGTAAATGGACTCAAGAAATGTGTATAGATTCTTGATGGACACCAATTCCTGGTAGTTCTTTTGATATGTAAATGATATTTTAATTATGTTATATGATGTGGGCCATACCTACAAATCAGCCTGCTTTTTAAAAAAAAAAAAAAAATCAAAGAGTCCCAAAGATATGGTCTCGCACCCCCGAACTCGCCCTCGATCCGCTTAATCGGGTCGGACTCGAATCGGGGCGTGACAAACTTGGTCTTATTCCATTTGATTTTAATTTTCCTTTTATTACACTTTGGTCCTCAAACTCCCCTCTATTTGCACCACAATTTATGCTATTTCTATAATAGCACATCATCTTCTTATATTATGACTTTTGAGTCCCGTTTTGACTAATTACAAATTTACCCTTGCTTATTTATGGGTTTCTCAGTTTTCACGTTTTGAGTTTAAATTACGTAAAATTCAAATTATACCTACAAATACTCCCAAACATGTCGAAATGACTAGGTATATTTCGTGGTGTTACAGCACTCCCTCGCTTGGCCCCTCGTCCTCGATTTTCCATCTACACAAATCAAATGGCAACTTAAGATTTTTTTTTTCATTATTAGTGGTGCACTTGCCAACCACTAATCGCAGTTTAATTTAAATTAATTTCGAATTATCGTGTTTAGTATGTTTTCAACCCCTAAGGTTATGTTCTCTAACCCTAGTGTTCATCATACAATTTATCATACAAAGTTGAAAAAATCAAGCACAAATCACACACATCAATTCGACCAATTATGCATAGTGTATGTATGATCTAAACCCGTGCCCCATCGAGTTCTAGGCATTCATATACCTAGACTCTGGTGCCCAACTATGAACCTGATATCAGGACCATGTGAATGGATCCCATACCCAAGCTCCCTAGGTATTCCTATACCTAAGCTCTGATACCAAGCTGTGACGCCCTAATTCCCGAAGGTCATTTATTTTTTATTTATTTATTTTTTCAATACACTGCAAATTCGATATAAAACAATCTTTTTATTACAAGGGCATATGAAACCTGGTGAAACCTTACCAGAACTGCATTTCTTATACAAAATGAGTTTAATTACAACTCTGTTCTTTTTACATAAACAGAAACAGGGTTTTTTTACCCAAATTTACAGGACACAAAACAAAGCCAAACTGGTCTTTTTCTCAACTAATTTCTTGGGCCTATTTCGTTTCCCGGTGTACCTCCAGCACCTGAAGAAAATGATTTTCCCATGACCGGGTGAGCAAAGCCCAGCAGAGAAAATCTCCTATGAGGGCTACACCCCACCTAAGTGCACATAAAATGCCATGTTCACGAAATACATACCCATTCAAGTAAAAATTATGCAATTTCTTACATGAATGCCATATACCAAGCCCCATGCCTTGAGTCCTCACTGACTCCCTCACACATGCATTTTTTCCATGTAAAAATTATTTCTAAAACAAAAGGTTTTTGTTTTAGTTCTCGCGGTTGGGTTCCCTGGAACGTGACTTCGATAAAATGTCAGACCACCCTCCGATATATATATATATATATATATATATATATGTACCATTTTTTTTTGACAAACTCCGATAATACTGTGTACAACCCTCCGATATATTTCATTTGGACAGACTCCGATAGTACTTTGGACAACCCTCCGATATATTTCATTTGGACAGACTCCGATAGTAATATGGACAACCCTCCGATATTTTAAATATAATGGACAATCCTCCGAAATTTAAATATAATGGACAATCCTCCGAAATTTAATTCAAAATCCATGTCATGTACTCACGCCCGATTTACATGATGTCCTCATGCACATGCAATGCTAACGCCACTGCATAAAATCTCATGTTACATGCATAAATAAAAACTACATGCAATATATATATAATTCATGCTTTATCCAAGCATCATGTTGATCATCAAACATGCACATATCAACATGTATAT
The DNA here is from genome assembly GCA_016808115.1 of Tetrastigma voinierianum. Taxonomy (NCBI): domain Eukaryota; kingdom Viridiplantae; phylum Streptophyta; class Magnoliopsida; order Vitales; family Vitaceae; genus Tetrastigma; species Tetrastigma voinierianum. Next base: position 56,414 of record JAEQBH010006931.1, on the reverse strand, counting down.
TCACAAATTCCGCATGTTGTTCATTCAAGCAATAACACACCAAATTGGATTTTTTTTTTAGTCTTACAACCCAGAAAATTCTTCATGTAAGCAATAACACACAAAACTGGATTTTTCAGTCTTAAAACCCATAAAATTCTGCATGTTTTTCATTCAAGCAATAACACACCAAACTGGATTTTTTTTTTCAGTTTTACAACCCATAAAATTCTGCATGTAAGTAATAACACACCAAAATGGATTTTTCAGTCTTAAAACCCATAAAATTCTGCCTGTTTTTCATTCAAGCAATAACACACCAAACCAGATTTTTTTTTTCAGTCTTACAACCCAGAAAATTTTGCATGTAAGCAATAACACACCAAACTGGATTTTTCAGTCTTAAAACCCAAAAAATTATGCATGTTTTTCATTCAAGCAATAACACACCAAATTGGATTTTTTTCAGTCTTAACCCAGAAAATTCAGCATGCAAGCAATAACACACCAAACTGGATTTTTTCAATCTTAAAACCTAGAAAATTCTGCATGTTTTTCATTCAAGCAATAACACACTAAACTAGATTTTTTTTTCAATCTTACAACCTAGAAAATTCTTCATGTAAGCAATAACACACCAAATTGGATTTTTTAGTCTTAAAACCCAGAAATTTCTGCATGTTTTTCATTCAAGCAATAACACACCAAACTGGGTTTTTTTCAGTCTTACAACCCAGAAAATTTTCTAGAACTTACAAGGTCTCAAACCGGTCCTCACATCAATGCATTTTTGTATAAATTGCTCTTTTCAACATATATATAATTCATGTACCAGCTCCAAAACCAGCAGCCAAAGATCAGTTCCAGATCTGCTATTCTAGAAAACTACATGGACGCAGCAAACCGGTCCTACCATTAACAGTTTCTGTAGAAATTGTTTTGGAATCAGCCCACTACTAGGGCTACTTTTCATTGCCAATACATGGCTCTTAAACAAAGAGTAATCAAGGTAGGAGAAGACCCCTACTTGTTGAAGCACAAACTAGCTTCAGAGAAGCTCCACACTATACACGAACCAAAATTTTCTACACTGGTTCTTTTTTTCTTTTTTTCTTCATTTTCCCTCTTTTTTGGTTTTCCTCCCTTTCTCTCTAGAAGTGATCTCCCCAGGGGAACAACTCCCTCGGTTCTGATTTCTCCACTACACTAGACCAATTCTCATGGTACTTGACACATGGTACAAGCCATGGCAAGTGTCACCCATGCCAAGCCACGCGCCAACAACTTCCCACTAATTTGCATGCATTCTAGGAGTATGACACTTGGCCACTTAGGTGGCAAGTGTTCCCTAAGCCTGGTGCCACATGGCATGCACTCTTGTGCCACAGGTTGCCCCGTGATTGGCTCGTTCCACCTCAAAACACGTGCAATTCCGACTGTGTGGGAATTCAACGAAATTCGAATGTGTATCTAGATTTCGTGAGACAAACTCAACGGCGTGATCTGTGTCATCATCCAAGATCTAGAGAATTTCTAGGTTGAAACCTGTGTCTATCGGTTTACTTTATTCGGGGTCTCACAGTAGATATAGAAGAAATTCGAGCTCAACTACGAGGCACAATGGGGGGACGCCATAGACATCTCATTGATGAGGAAGAGGATGAGGAGGAAGAGGAGGATGATGTATATATGTATCCGACTGACATAACCCTTGATGAGAGCTAAATTGAAAGCAAAGATGTCGTATTAAAAGTTAGTGAAAGGAATCGGCAATAAGAAAAAGGATTTACGAGAGGAAAAAAAATGGTAAATCTTTAACTTAAATTAGTTTTTATAGAATAAACGAATTCACTTCGATTTCTAATTTAGATATTGCAATAGGTGAGCCTTTACAATCACAGTCGATTGATCCAACAAGGCACATGCAAAGATCTCCAAGTGTGAGACAATCGAATCCATCATCACCTCTTGCTCCATCATTATACAAATCTTTGGTAGCAAGACAAAAGAACATTAAAAATATTTTCAAAGATGGTGTAATCAAATAAACGATGGGCCGACTAATCAGTAAGTTCTTCATATATGAGATATCGTACTCAGCGCATTCTCACCACTTCAAGAACATGATTATTTGGTGCACAACAAGTTGGTATGTGAAAACTCGCTTTCATTTCTAATAAAATTATTCTCTTATATTACAATTGAAAAAAATATAATTAATTCCTTTAATTTACTTGTGTAGTATGTGAATGTGAGCTACCATCTCCATGAAATAAAAAATAAATATTTGATACAAGTATAAAGACATGGAAGATTATGTGAACGTCCAAAGGGAGAAATGGAAGACCTATATGTGCAAAATTATGTGTGATGGATGGACCGGCCCCACGAAATTGAGCATCATATCATTAATTTCATGGTATATTTGAAAGGAAGCACAAGATTCCTTAAGTCTGTTGATGCATTCGACAAAAAGACAACAAATACATTTATGGTTTGTTGAAGGACGTGATCAAGGAAGTTGATATTGTGCAAATTGTTACAAACAATTTATTAGCATTTGTGAAGGCAAGGAAGTAGCTAATGAAGAAGTACAATTTATATTGGACTCCATGCATAACACAACACACTGCATTGATTTGATATTTGAAGACATTGGTAAAAGAGCTACTATTTTGGAATTGATTACCAATGCACGAAAAATCAACAACTTCATCTGCAATCATGGTTGGTTGCTTTCAAAAATGAGAAAGGTCTATGTTGGAGATATTGTGTGTCCGGGGGCAACAAGATTTGCGACAAATTACATCGCCCTATAAAGTCTTATAAAAAAGAGGGCTGATTTGAAGAAGATCTTTATTAGTGATGAATGGGCTTCTCGCAAGCTTAGTCGATCGACCATTGGACATGAGGTTGAAATACTCATGTTTAATCATACATATTAGGAGAAGGTATCTAAGCTTGTGTCAATCTATGAGGCACTATATACGCTTCTGTATCAAGATTCAAGTCGTCCCATCAAATGCCACTTCAAAAGGAGTCGATTTAGGTAATGAAGAAAAATTTACATCAAGTCAATGCCAAAGATTGGATCAAAACAATCATCACAGATCATTAGGATAGAACCCTCAAACATCCTCTTCATGTAGCATGTAACTAAGCAATATCATAATCACATTTAATGCATATGATCTTCCTTTTATCACATTCCCAATTCTAAATCACTTTTGTAGCACATTTGAATCCAAGATTTCAATATAGACTTGGAGTTAGTAGTGACCCTAAGCTACTCCAAGATATTCACAAAGTATTTGCAAGATTATCTTCTACTATTGTAGGCCTTGGTAATTTTGGAAATGAGGTACATCAATAGGTTACAATTATAATTAATTGATTCAATTTATTTGGTTACAGTTACACTTATGTTGATTTGACAAGTGCATTTTCAATTCACAGCATATAATGTTTCGAGATGCGAAAAGAGGATTCGGTGATAGAGCAACAATAGCCTCTAGAGATTTAATGGTTCCTAGTCAGTGTTATTTTTCATTAAAACTTTAAAAGTAAAATCTATTATCATGTTATTATTAGATTTTGAATGTTAGTTATTTTTATTGCAGCTGAATGGTGGTTTATGTATGGAAACCACTGAAGGATCACGACCCGGATTAACATCATGAACCCGAGGGGACCTCCCGGCACTCCAATGGATATAGAAACTTTTCCTTAAAACAGTCAAATAAAATCCATGGAGCGAACCCCTTTACAATCCTTAACATATCTTTAGAAAATAATGCTGGCAAGTGGTAAATTTTTTTCTTTTCTTTCTTTTTCAAACACTGGGATTTTCGTAAAAATTCTGGAGCTAGAGTTTCCTCTCGTTTTGACTTTCCAATTTACAAAAACCTGTGAAAACATTTAAAAACACTGCTAATCTTTCTCACCACTTTCTACCTTCCGTTTTAGACTCCTCGTCCACAACCCAAACCAAACACAATATATACACATACTTTTATTCACTTCAAATCATCAAAACATTCAAAACTTCTTCAATTCCATGCATAGTTTTATAAAAGGTCGCTTGGAGCTTACATGTTTCGACCGCTAAGTAGTTCCTTTCAAAATATATTCATATATGCATATATACATGACAATTTATTTGACATATAAAATATGCAAAACTATTTTTATACAATGCGCTCACATGTCGCCTTCCTCGATGGCTCAACTCAGACTCGCACAGGAGGGTACTCTACCGCGCAATTGTTCAAGTTCCCCAAAATGTTTTTGAAACATATGGAAAAGAATGAGCGAGGAGCCCAAAGTGAGTGGTACATTTTCATTAAGATAACATTTTCGCATATATCAAAGTAATAAATACTTATACAATTGGGAACCAATTTATGCCTTAAACATTTATGCCTTAAACTTTATTCCTTTCTTTATAATAAATACTTATACAATTAAAATCCATTTATGCCTTAAACATTTATGCCTCAAACTTTCTTTCTTTCTGATAATAAATACTTATACAATTAAAATCCATTTATGCCTCAAACTTTCTTTCTTATAATAAATACATATGCCTTAAAACATTTATGCCTCAAACTTTCTTTCTTTATAATAAATACTTATACAATTCAAATCCATTTATTCTTTAAACATTTATGTCTCAAACTTTCTTTCTTTCTGATGGAACCTGTAGATAAACACACGGTCGCTTTCCGGGTACTCGACGCAGAGGGACAAGCCTCCCAAGCCATAACCATACTACTGCTGGAGAAATCCCACGCTGCATAGGGTTCCACCATAGCACTTTTATCACGTGTAAGGATATTACTCTAGACACCTATTTCCTTCCTCGCTAGCAACCTATAACTTTACCCTCTAAATCCCCACACGTTTAAAGTACTCGCCGATATCGGGTCATAACAACATATGTGGTTAGGTAACCATCAAGAAACATTTCTTCCAAATACATTTATAAATCCATTTAAAACCTTTACTTTATCATTTATACATTTATGCATTTTTTTTACACATTTTAAACTTCCATAATGCCTTAACATATGCATACATATATAAATGATTTATATTGAACTTTTTCATTTTAACATCAAAATCATTCACTTTTAAAACTCCAATTTGCAAAACATCATTTCTACACTACGCTCACCGTCAATCTCGCTTGCTTCTCGCCGAAGCCCTGCTTTCCCGTCCGGGATAATCCTTTTCACCTTTTCAAGAAAAACCACAACTAACCATTAACCATAACTTCCATTTAATCCACCATACACATTCATTTTCACCCAACCACATCACATTCACTTAAATCTCATTTAACCACACTTAAAAATACGCAACCAAGGAAATGACCAAATTACCCTTTTCTTTACAAAAAGACCTTAATGCCCTCAATCCAAACCCTTTTTTTTTCTATGAATATACTTTACTTAGAAATTGAATCATTCCAATTGACTCATCCAATTCAATTTATGGCATTTCATGCCAAACTAGTCATTTTACCGATTTTACACTCGGGACTGTTTGAAATACCAATTTTACAATGTCTTGACTCCATATTTGACACTGGTTCTATAATTTTGAAGCTAAAGTGCTATGTCTTCTCCAATTGGAATCACCCAAATCGAGCACCGAAACTCAGCATGCCCAAAACAACCGGGCTAATCTATATTAAAAAACTGAACCGGAAAGTGGCTTACACATGGCCCTACTTTGAGTGAATTTTTGGGCCACATAGAATCGGAATTCGACAATGCCTATTTCTGGATGTTTGGTTTTTCTTGAAGTTTATTTTAACCAGCAACTTGAATCACTCAAATCGGATCAGAAATGAGCAAGTTATGGTCAAAATACGAAAACTGGTCGAAATAGGAAAACAGAGCATTTCCCGTACTGAGATCGCCTCCAAAATGCCCGCATCGTGGGCTTTTCGCATTTTTTTCCATATTTTTCCATCCACCCAACTCTATAGTCAATATTATACACTTCAAAACCATTTCATTTTTCATCTTGACATCTCTTTCTATTCAAATCCTCTTTCATTACTTATCTTTTTTCAAAACCTTTCCATGAATCCCTCCCAATACCATTCTAATATGGGTTATAACCCATACACAACCCAAACACCAAGATTTGTTAAGGTTTGTTCTAAACCCTAACTCAATTTCCTTCCATTTAACCATGAATCCAACAACAAAGGGAGGATTCCATACTTATCTTGTTCCTTGTGGGTTTAACCAACCTTACTTTCAAGAAATCTAAGTTTAGGATACAATTCTATAAAAAGCCTAGATTTAGAGATAAGATAATCATCATACAAACCCAAAAATACATGCCAAATCTCATAGAATCCATAATCAAGGTTAGTTTTTACAAAACTAAAGTTCCATACCTTAAGGCTTGATCTCCCTCCTTCTCTTTCTTCTCTCTTCTTTTTTCCCCGTTTCCTCTCTTCTTTTCCCCTTCACGCTTTTGTTCCTCTCCAAAATGAGACCAATTTGGTCTTTAAATCCTATGTTTTAAGTGTAAGGCCTGTTTGGCCTTCCAAAACCCATTTTTTTGCTTTCTTTAACTTTTCATTTTTGCATTTTGGCCCCCATTTCTCTTTTATTTCTATTCCATCTTTCTCTATTTGCCTTTAACCCATAAATCCTTTCTATTTACATTTCATTTTCAAGCATTTTAGATATTGAACCCCAGTTCCTCTTCATTTATGACCACTAGGTCCTCAAGTGGTAAATTACTCAGTTACCTTTGGCTTTATTATTAATCCGGTCTCAGTTTTAGTTCCCGAGACCATATTTAGCTTTTAAATATAATCTCTACACAAGTCCGAAAACTGCTAGGGTATATTTCGGGGTGTTACAACTCTCCCCTCCTTATAAGAATTTCGTCCTCGAAATTAAAACATTCGTACCTGCATCAAAGAGATGGGGATAATGCCTCTTCATGCTCCCATGTAGCTTCCTCTATTGTATGACTCCTCCACAATACCTTCACCAACTAATAGTCTCATTGCGTGAACTTGCCTTCTACTTGGCCGAGGATCCGTGACCGGTTCCCTCTTCGATATGTCAAATTCTCCTGTATTTCCACTGGTTGCTCTATCAATACATGTGAAGGGTCTGGTATATACTTGCGGAGCATAGAAACATGGAAAACATCGTGAATGCGATCGAGGTCAGATGGCAACTCCAATCGATATGCCACCTCCCCAATCCTCAACAATCCTGTATGGCCCAATATATCGTGACTTTCCACGCTTTCCCAAATCTTAGTAAGCCTCCATAAATCCCTCAAAATACTATATCCCCACTTAACTCTAGGTCCCTACTGCGATCGTCTCGCATAACTTTTCTGCTCCGCCTTGTGCAATTTCTGGGCCTATCCTTATAACTTCGATTCATCACAAGTCATTTGACAATTTCCTGACCTACTAATTTCCTTTCACCTACCTCGTCCCAATAGACCTGAGTTCGACATTTCGTCCATAAAGAGCCTCATATGGCCATACCAATATCGCTCGATAACTCGCATCGTATGCAACCCATTAGGCACGGGGTGTCCTGGGCCTCTAAACTCCGTAACACATGCCCCAAGCATATCCTCTAAAGTCTCAGATAGTCCTTCTCGATTGGCCATCCGTCTGCGGATGAAAAGCCGTGACCGAATGCGCGAAGTGCCAAGGCATTCTCAGAACCGGGCTAAAACCGCGAGGTAAAACCTAGATCTCTGGTCAAACAATGGAAATCGCGTACTCATGCAACTCCGATAATCTCTAACGCACTCACTTATCCAATGAATCACTATTCTTGATAGGTAGGAAATGTAATGGGTTTCACAATCACCTACAATCACCCATATCAGATCACACGACTCTGCAACGTGTCCCCCACCACAAAATCCATATGATTCTCTCCCATTTCCACCGAGGAATCGTGATTTAATCGTAATAGTCCCAAGAAGCCTCGACACCCGGGCTTTCACCTCGCCTACATGTGAGACATCCGAGACGAAATTCAATATCCCTCTCTTCTTAAAATTTCTTCCACCGCAAGAGGTTCCTTTAGTGGTATGATACACCCAGGCTTCCCTGATGCATAGCATAAGCGGAGGAACGGGCTTCCTCCATAATCTCTCTCCTCACATCACCTAAGACCTGCACACACAACCTCCTCAAATCCCACATGACCACGCTACTTCATCCTCTCTCAATGACAATCCTCGCTGCCCGCACTCTACTTCCACCTTCAACTTCACTCATATATGTGGATCCCGAATCTGAAGCTCTCTTATCCTCGTTTCTTCATCACGCAGACGCATACGAAATGTGGCTAACAAGCATTCTCGACCGTCAATTCCAAATCCCACACCCAAGGACCTCACCCTATGAGTCGAGGAAGACGACGTCTCTTCAAGGCGATATGGAACTTATGGGTCTTCTACTAAGAGCATCCGCTACCACACGCCTCGCCTTCCAGATGATATTCAATGGTACACTATAACTCTTTGATCAGTTCAATCCATCTCCTCTCGGCTCTCATGTTCAGCTTCCTTCGTGAACAGATTGCAAGCTCTATGATCCGTAAAATCCTACATGATACCCATAAATAATGCTCCATATCCGCGCGTAAATACTACTTAGCCGCAGCCAAGGTCGTGTAGGATATCTGCTCATGCTTCTTCAATCATTTAGAAGCATATGCAATCACCTTGTTTCATTCTGCATTAATACACAACCTAGGACTCCGCCTAGAGGCACTCACAAGACACTCCGCAGCTAATCCCGCCCGATGCGAGCAAGCATCGGAGCCGAGGTCAATCTCCTTTTCGCCCATCGGGAAACTCGCGACAAGCCTCAAATTACAAAACTGCCCTCTTCCTCGTCAATCTAGTCAGCAAAGTGCTATCTTCAAAATCCCTCAAATCAACTTACAAAGAATATTCCTCAAACCCGTAAAACTCCTTATCTCCGTAACACTGCAGTGAGGCTTCCAATCTCGCATAGCGCTTCACCTTGCGGATCCACTAAGACCCCTCTAAAACTATGTGTCCCAAAAAGTGCGACAACGCCGGCCAAACCGACACTTACTCGAGTTTGGCATATAACCGATGTTCCCGCCAATGTTTGCGTATTATCCTCAAGTGCTCGCATGGTCTTCTCCATCACTCGGTCAGGATCAAGATATCACAATAAACACGATAACAAACTGATATAAGTAAGGCCTGAATCCTATTCGAGCAGATCCATAAAGCGCTAAGGCATTCAAGTCCAAATGGCATGACTAAAAACTCACAATACCCGCATCGTTCACGTTTCGGGAACATCCCCTCATCATGAAGTCTCAACTATCCACTACCACTAAATCAAGGCTCATGACAACATCTTTGTAAAGCCTTACATCAAGCTACATAGCATCCTTAAAGTGAAACCCATAATGCTCCTCTTCACCTAGCAAAATTACATTTATATCTAATCAATTCTTCTTCTTAAAACACACTCTAACATTCCATTAGGCATTTAACTTCAATTCCATGATTAAAACTCAATGGAAACCTTCAACTTTTCCATACTTCTCCTAACGGTCAAATCCACATGTCACAATATCTGCAATTTATTTTAATTCTTCCATTTTCTTTCATAAATACATTTGATATCTATCTAATGTTAGTTGATTTACTTAAGCTAAATCAAACTAATGCATTTCCAATTAAACCCTTTCTTTGGCCTAACCCCGTCATCTCATTTTCTATTCAACTTTTAATTCCATTAATTCCATTAATCTTTCATATTTCAAGTAATGTCATTAAATCAATTAAAACCAATCAAACAACATCACTTCCATTAACATCCAAAGTTGACCTAAATTGACAATCCTTATAATACTTGTTCTTTCTTTCAATTTCTTATAAAATTCAAATTAATCTACAATAATTTAATAGCTAAAGCCTTAATATAACTCAATTGAAGGTTTAGATAAATAATCCATAAAACCCACCGCTACCGGAACTCCCCGAACTCCACGTTTGACCCACTCCGCTTCTCGTCTTTTTGACTGCATGTGAGTTCGGGATTTCAAACCCATGCTCCTCTCATCCTTAATCAAGGTCTCTACTACCCGGTCGTACTCATGTGTGGGTTGTCGACGCCATCGTGGTCTAAATCTCCGACTAAGACCTACAAGAAACCTCTGGTCTTCGAAACTTCATCCCTCCCACAATGTATGATGACTGACTGAGCTCTGTAAAACCCGGGCCTCATAACTGGTCACGGAGGTGTCCCTGCTCAGCCCAAAGAACCTCACTCTTCACTTCAGAATCGGTTGGAACAAATTTTATCTGTAAACTCTTCCGAACCGGTGCCTGCAGACACTCCTCTGACCTCTGTAACGCCCTCCACCACTTAATGCTCATCCCAGGGGAGAAAGGCAAAAGTGACCATTTGCTCAACATCCGCACACCCATCACCCGGGTAGGACCCGCTCATTTCTCTTCAACCAGCTGACCGGCTTCCTTCCTGGGTTCCCAATCCATCGTAGCTCGTGCCCCTAGCTGCCCCTCTCTACAGCCACCGCCTCGGGCTGCTTGCAATGCAATGGCTAAAAGCCGTTTCATCCGCCTAATGATATCCGTCTCCCACGACCTCAGGTGGTGGCGGCCCGCTCAGGCGGCATAGGGTCACTCAGACCGTGTGAGAACATAAGCGCATTCATCAACATATTCCTCTGGTGGTGCGGTACTACGCCAGTGAGCTCTCCTCGGTGGGGCCTGCCTTGTTTACCATTTTTCTGTGAATTCAAAATTTAATATGTTAGTGTAATGCATATATGATTTTAAATTACATAAATAATTTATGCAATTTTAAAATAAAACATTAAAACAACAGAACATAAAATTTCTTCAAATCTTTATAACATTTTAAAAATCTGCCTGGAATTACGTTGAAAGGATCCCTTAACGACAACCTCATGAACCCGAGGGATCTCCCACACCTAAATGGATAGAAACTTTTCTCAAAAAACAATCAAATAAAACCATGGAGCAACCCTCAAATTCTTAACATATTCTGTGAAAATAATGTTAAAGCTGGCTAGAAAATTTTTTTCTTTCTTTTTCTTTTTTCAAAACACTGATTTTTCTTAAAAAATCGCCGTAGTTTCTCTCGCTTTTTCTGACTTTCCCAATTTACAAAAACCTCGTGAAACATTTAAAACATTAAGTTAATCTTTCACCCTCAATTTCTCAACTTCCGTTTTAGGACTCCTCGTCCACAACCCAACCAAACACAATACATACACATATACTTTTATTCATCAAATCATCAAAACATTCAAAACTTCTTCAATTCCATGCACGCTTTATAAAAAGCTCGGGGCTTGAGCTCTCTGACATGTCGACGCCTAAGAAGCCCTTTCAAATATATTCATATGCATATATACATGACAATTTATTTGACATATAAAATGGTAAACTATTTATACACGTGTCACATAGCCGTCTCCTCGATGCCAGTCTAAATCCCACTGCATGTGAGGGTACTCTAACGGCCAAGACTGCTCGGTTCCCGAAAAATGTTTTGAAACATATGGAAAAGAATGAGCCAGAGGAGCCCATGAGTGTACATTTTCATTAAGATAACATTTTCAAGATATCAAAGTAATACCACTATTTTTTTTTAAAAAATAATTAAATCAATTTATGCCTTAAACATTTATATGCCTTAAACTTTATTCCTTTCTTTATAATAAATACTTATATACAATTAAACCATTTATGCCTTAAACATTTATGCCTCAAACTTTCTTTCTTCGATAATAACACTTATACAATTAAATCCATAATGCCCTAAACTCTTTCTTTCTTTATAAATAAATACATATGCCTAAACATTTATGCCTCAAACTTTCTTTCTCTTGCAATAAATACTTATACAATTCAAACTATCAGGTTCTAAACATTTATGTCTCAACTTTCTTTCGATGGAACCTAGGGATAAAACACACCCCTATCGCTTCCGGTACCGACGGTGGAGGGAGGCCTCATTCCAGCCATAACCATTACGCTTTAGGAAACCTCACGCTTTGCATAGGGTTCCGGGCCATAAAGACTTTATCACGTGTGGCGATATTACCTAGACACCTATTTCCCCTTCCTCGCAGAACTCCATAACTTACCCTCTAAATCCTTACATGCTTAAAGTACCTCGGCCGATATCGGTCATAACACCATATGGGGTTGTGTAACCATCAAGAAACATTTCTTCCAACACATTTATAAATCCATTTTATTTATAACCATTTAAAACCTTTACTTATCATTTATACATTTATGCATTTTTTCTTTACACATTTTTAAACTTCCATAATGCCTTAACATATGCATACATATATAAACATTTACATTAAACTTTCATTTTAACATCAAAATCATTAACTTTAAAACTCACTTGTAAAACATCATTTTACACTCCACACAGCCACCGCCAATCTTGCTTGCTTCGTCGAGTTCCCGCTTCCCGTCCGATAATCCTTTTCACATTTTTCTTCAAGAAAAACCACAATCCAACCATTTAACCATAACTTCCATTTAATCCACCATACACATTCATTTCACCCAACCACATCACATTCACTTAAATCTCATTTAACCACACTTAAAAATACGCAACCAAGGAAATGACCAAATTACCCTTTTCTTTACAAAATGACCTTAATGCCCTCAATTCAAATCCCTTTTTTTTTTTTTTCTCTATGAATCTACTTTACTTAGAAATTGGAATCATTCCAATTGACTCATCCAAATTCAAGTTATGGCATTTTCATGCCAACCATTTTACCCCGATTTTACACTCGACTGTTTGAAATACCACCTTACAATGTGTCTTGACTCCATATTTGACACTGGTTCTTTATACTCTTTTGAAGCTAAAGTGCTAAGGGTTCTTCTCCAATTGGAATCACCCAAATCGGAGCACCGAAACTCACGTTACGTCCAAAACAACCGGGCTAATCTATATTCAAAAACTGAACCAGAAAGTGGCTTACACATGGCCCTACTTTGAGTGAATTTTTGGGCCACATAGAATCAGAATTCGACAATGCCTATTTCTGGATGTTTGAAGTCTATTTTAACCAGCAACTTGAATCACTCAAATCGGATCAGAAATGAGCAAGTTATGGTCAAAATACGAAAACTGGTCGAAACAGGAAAACAGAGCATTTCCTGTACCGAGACTGCTCCCCCGAAAATGCCCAGAATGTGGGCTTTTCTGCATTTTTTTTCCATATTTTTCCATCCAATTCAACTCTATAGTCCATATACACTTCAAAACCATTTCATTTTCATCTTGACATCTCTTTTCTATTCAAATCCTCTTTCACTACTTATCTTTTTTCAAAACCTTTCCATGAATCCCTCCCAATACTATTCTAATACAAGGTTATAACCCATACACAACCCAAACACCAAGATTTGTTAAGGTTTGTTCTAAACCCTAACTCAATTTCCTTCCATTTAACCATGAATCCAACAATGTGGGAGTGATTCCATACTTATCTTGTTCCTGTGGGTTTAACCAACCTTACTTTCAAGAAATCTAAGTTTAGGGATACAATTCTATAAAAGCCTAGATTTAGAGATAGATAACACTGCAACCCGTGTGCATTACAACTTTGCAATCCATAATCGGTACATCACTACAAAATCTCAAACTCACTTATCTGATTCCCTTTCTTTCGCCTCTCTTCTTTTTCCCTTCACGCGTTCTTTGTTCTCCTCTCCAAAATGAGACCAATTTTGGTCTTTAAATCCCATGTTTTGCTAAGGCCTTGTTTGGCCTTCCAAAAACCCATTTTTTTGCTTTTAACTTTTCATTTTTGCATTTTGGCCCCCCATTTCTCTTTTATTTCTATTCCATCTTTTCTCTATTTGCCTTTAATCCCATAAATCCTTCTATTTACATTTCATTTTCAAGCATTTTAGATATTAACCCCTAGTCTTTCTCATTTATGACCACTAGGTCCTCAAGTGGTAAATTACCTAGTTACCCTTGGCTTTATTATTAATTCCGGGTCTCTCGTTTTAGTTCCCGAAAATTCATATTTAGCTTTTAATATACCCTACACAAGTCCGAAAACTGCTAGGGTATATTTCGGGGTGTTACAACCACACTCCCATATTGAGGAATTTGGCTCTTCAAGTTCTTTCCCAAATTGCATATTCTTCAACGTATGAGAGAAATTGGAGCATATTTGCTCTAATACATACAAAAGAAAAGAAAAGAAATTGGCTTGCTTACCCTAGGCTCCAATAAATAGTTTTTTTTTACTATAACATGAAACTAAGATACTGTTATGCAAGAAGATATTAATAAAGTTGTAGAAAAGAATTACCTTGATTTACTTGACATTTTAGCTGAGTTTGGTGAATAAGAGGATAATCAATTATTCCAATGGGTTAGACCTCTCTATTTGGTTGATGAAGATGGAAATCCTGTCATTAAGAACCAATAGAATGGTGCCATGTAAGCTTGGTGATCCATGTGATTAAGAATGGACCTATGAGAGCTTCCTTTGATATTTTTCATAAAGTATTAACTTAACTTTGGTTAGTTGATGAGTTAAAATTAAATAAATTTAAAGTGATATTTATGTTAGCTAACCATGAGAGTTAGTTAAGCCTAACTATGGTTCAAGTTAGTGAGATTTTATGGAGAATAAAGTGGTTTTGGTTGCTTTTGGATTATATAGTTATATATGGACCAATTAGAAATTAAGGATGCTAACCAATGGCATGTTGTTAATCTAAGGACAATTGGAGGGCAAATTAGGTATGAAAAAGGATCATTTAAGTGCATTTGTCTTGGCTTTTGGGTGCTTATGGGTGAAACAAAATTGAAAGGCAAAAAGGGAAACAAAAAGGAAGCATGCAAGGGAGACCATTTCGGCAGCCCCTTTCCAAGCCATTCAAGTAATTCTCATGCCATTTCAAGTCTATTTCAAGTGTTCATCATGTCCATGAAGTACCCTAGATCAAATACTAGGTGAAAAAATCAAGTTTTTAAGGTGAGATCACTTACTAGTCTATGTGAATTTGAAGGTTAATGGAGGAAATGGTTATATGATGGTGTAAATGAGTTTCTTGGCATGTCTTTATGTACATTTGAACAAGAGATTTCATTTGAATTCAAGTTAACAACGAGACACCAAAACTATTAAGGTAAGCAATTAGGGTTTTATAGATTTATTTACCTAAATCTTCAATTGAGTTATGTTAAGGCTTTAGTTATTAAATTGACATGATTCTATGTGGATTTTGCTAAGAAATTGAAAAGAAAGAGTGAGATTATAAGGGTTGTAAATTTCAGCCAAGAGAGGGTTTAATTGGAAATGCATTGGTTTGATTTAATTTAATTGAATCAATGGCATTAGATGAATTGTGAAATGTAATTGTTGAAAGAAAATGGAAGAAATTGAAGATATAATGATGAATGTGTGACATGTAGGATTCGACCACCCTTGGAAAAGTATGAAAAAGTTGAGTTTCAATTGATTTTAATCAATTGGAAGTGAGTAAATGCCTAATGGAATGTATTAGAATTAAAGTTTTAAGAAAAAGAATTGATTAAGGTATAAATGTTATTTTTGCTAAGGTGAAGGGCATTATGGGTTTTTCACTTTAAGCATGCTAATGGCTTGATTTAAGGCTTGTAATGATGTTGCCTTGAGCCTTGATTTATAGAAAGTGAATTAGTTAAGTTGAGATTAAGTTGAATAATAAAATGCTTAAGGGTTGCTTTCTAATTTAATAGAAAGTATATTACAGTTAATGGCTTAATTGAATATTGTTAAGATATGAATGTTGATGGATTTTATGGATAATGTGACTTGTAGGAGGAAAATGATTAAACATTAATATATATATATAGCAGCAGTATATATATATATATATAGTATATATATATATATATATATATATATATTAATGTTTACAACATATGTTTTCACATTCATGTTATAAATGTTTAAATGAAAAAGGAAATGTGGTTTTCTTGACTTTAATTATGTTGAGAAAATATGAAATGATTATGGTTTCCATAGTTTTATAAAGCATAATTTATGGTTTCCATATTAAATGAAATGTTTATGAATATATTATATATGCTCCTTTAACTCACTCTTTTTCCAAATGTTTTATAAAATGCTTTTAGTGCGCATACCGATGAGCAGCCTCAAGCATCCTCGTGCCCAACGACACTTCCGCCAATGTACCCACCACTTTTGAAATGTATAGACTTTTTTGTAAATAACTACTTGTGCACCTTTATTTTGCAATGTATATATGTTGTAAAGAAATGAACTACAAGAGTTTTGATCCTCTGTGTGGTAAAGGTACATAGGTGGTTGGGTGTAATCCTCGACTCGAGCCCAACGGTTATAAAAATATTGTTTATATTTCTATGGTGTTCAAAAAATGATTTTAAATTTTGATTTGAAATTCCTTGTGGTTGACTTGATGTCCCGTCGTTGACGGGAGTGAACATTATCGGGAGTGTAAAATGTTTTATCGCGCAGTGTTGTAAAATCGGAAATGTCCGAAAAACGTAGGAACTCCTACCCAATTTTTTGCAAAATGTTTAATTGTATAAAAAGGGTTTAATGTTTAAAAGAAAAGGAAAAAAAATTTTTTCCACCATGTTTAATAAGATTTTAATGGAAAGTATAACTATATAAATGGGTTCGCTCCACAGATTCATTTTTAAAAAGGGTTTAAAAGAAAATTTTCTCAAATCCATAGGAGTTCGGAGTGGTCCCTCGCCGAGTTAGAAGAGGAAATCAGGTCAACCTTTCAACGTGGTATCAGAGCCTAAGGTTTTGAAAATGTTATGGTGGTTTGAAAAGTCTCCACGTCCTAAAATGATTTAATGTTTTATTTAAAGGTGCATGAGTTATTTTGACAATTTAAATGTCATATGAACTTTATAACATATGATATGTTTAAATGTTACAAAAATGCTGCCGAGGTCGCCCGTACTAAGAGGAGGGTTCCTGGGCGCAGTTGTCTCGCCTCCAACCAGGAACATATGGACGAAGTCTCGTTAATGTTCCTATTCCACTTCGCTCCTTCAAATCTTCACAAGCAGACCATCACGCCCTCCGTGAGCTACGGAGTTAATATAATGGCTTTTTGATCGATGGCTCGTATTTAGCCACAAATACTCGTAAGCCCCGTGAGCCGACAAAGGTCCATTGAGAGGCAAGGAAATTAGGGCAAGAAATTATGATGGAATAGGATCCCGAAAAGGCATGGTCGGGGCTGGGGAGGGTAATGAGAGAGGGTGTTCATGGGATGCTCCGATGGAGCGATGGCATATTCTTCTTTCCTATTGAGAGACAGAGCACTTGACTGGTGGAAGGCAGTAATGACAGGGTGTCCTGGACACAGTTTAAAGAGGAGTTTCTAGAGAAATTCTACCCTATGGTCTATAAAGATCAGAAAATTGAAGAATTTTTCAAGCTCGAGCAAGGGACCATGTCAGTGACAGATTACGAAAAGAATTTCTCGGAACTAGTGTGACATGTTCCTCTATTTTGTGACCACGAGGTACAAAAAAGTAAGAGGTTTGCAAATTGGGCTTGAGAAAAGAGATCAAGAGTATTGTGGCGTCAGTTTCTCTTACTCAATATGGAAAGGTGGTCGAGGTCGCCATCGATGTAGAGGAGGAGTTGGGATTACTCCTCAAATTTCACATGGTTCGCAAAGGCTAAAGATGATCTACTGACTCGTGGTGATCCAAAGAAAAGTCCAAGAAATGAGGAAAATCACCAAGGGCAGTGGTGGGATGTGTCAAGGGCAAGAGTCCGCTTAGAGTTCAATAAACCACCCGACCAGAACTTCTTCGACCTCGAGATAAGAATGCAAGTAGTGTGAGAAGTTTCACGAGGGTAATGCAAGATTGGTAACCGATGTTTGTTAAGGTATGTGGACAAATGACATTTTGAAAGGAATGTCAACAAGCTAGCTCTAAGTAGCTGGGTCGGGCCTACACTAGCACCGCCCGTAGGCCATTTATACCGTAGAGGTCAAGATCAAAAAAGAGGCAACCTACTCCTTCCAAGAGGACCCAGTGTACCACAGCGTAGCGCCTAGCCACCCAGAGGACCTCCAGCCGACCTACGACTGCACTGCACTTGTAATTACCCAGCCAGATGCCGACACTACCCCGATGTCATGGACAGTACAATTTTAGTCTGGCCATGATGCTCATATTCTCACATGCGTAATCTTGAGCTACACATTACCCTTTATTTATACGGGCTTATTTCAAATGTTACCGGGATCCCAAAATTCTCATAGACTCAGAGGGCATATGGTATCTCTTCCTACAGGGGATTCACGGATAGCAGAGAGTGTTTATCTGGATAGCAAGGTGATTATTGGAGGCCAGGAATTTATAGTAGACTTGATATTATTATATATCCATGAATTTGATATTATATTAGGCATGGATTGGTTATCTAGATATCATGCTACAATGGATTGTTATAGGAAAGAGGCTAGGTTCTATAGACTAGGGGAGACAGAGGTTGTTTTCTGTGGGTTATGAAAGATACTACCTACCAGTACTATGACAGCTATGAGGGCTAGTAAGATGCTCCGGAAGTCATATCAAAGGTACCTAGCTTCCCATTGAGGTAAGGGATAGTGGTAGTCAACTGGAAGATATTCCGGTAGTCAGAGAATTTTCGGATGTATTTCCAAAGGATCTTCCAGGTATACCTCCAGATAGAGAGATTGATTTTTAGATTGAATTGGCCCTTGGGACAAAACCAATCTCTAAGGCACCTTACAAGATGGGTCCTTTAGAATTGAAAGAATTGAAAGTACAGATGGAGGAGCTCGTGAGTAAGGGTTTTGTCGACTAAGTACTTCGCCTCGGGAGCATCGTTCTCGTTTGTGAAGAAGGATGGAAGTTTGAGATCGTATTGATTGCAAGAGTTGAATAAAGTAACAATACACAATCAATACCCGCTTCCATGAATTGACGATTTTTTATCAATTACAGGCAGTAAGGGTATTTTCGAAAATTGATCTAAGGTCATGTTACCATCAATTAAAGATCTAATTAGAGGATGTTCCCAAGACAGCTTCATAACACGGTATGGGCATTACGAGTTTTTAGTCATGCCATTTGGACTAACTAATGCCCCAACTGCTTTTATGGACCTTATGAATAGGATCTTTCAGCCTTATTTAGATCAGTTTGTTATAGCATTTATTGATGACATTTTGATCTATTCAAGCAGTAAGGAAGCTCATGAGGAGCATTTGAGAGTTGTTTTACAGATTCTAAGGGAACATCGGGCCAGGCGTCAAACTCGCAAATGCCGCTTCCGTTAGACGTTGTCGCTTTCTATGACATGTGATTTCAGTGGAGGGGGTTTCTGTTGATCCTCAAAAGATTGAGCCAATTGTGAACTGGAAACCACCTACTAATGTGATAGTTATACGGAGTTTTTTGGGTTTGGCAGGGTACTATTGGAAGTTTGTTGAAGGGTTTTCAAAGCTAGCAGCTCCTTTGACTAAATTGACAAGGAAATAGAAAAAGTATGTATAGTCAGAGGCATGTCAGCAAAGCTTCGATGAACTAAAAACGGAATTGACTCCAAATTTCCGCCTACACTTCACAGGCGTGATGGATATACAAAGCAGGTCAGGATGCTTCTAGGTGGGCTTAGGGTGTGTGTTAATGCAACATGAAAATGTGATAGCATATGCTTCGAGACTATTGAAGAAGCGTGAGCAGAATTATCCGACACACGACCTAGAGCTGGCTACTGTAGTCTTTGCTCTAAAGATATGGAGGCATTACTTATATGGGGTTCCATGCAAAATTTTTACAGATCACAAGAGCTTGTAGTATTTATTCACACAGAAGGAGTTAAATATGAGACATAGAGATGGTCAGCCATTAAGAATTATGGAGCGCACTATCGAGTATCATCCCAGAAAGCTAATGTGGCATGCTCGCAGGAAATCGCAGTTCCATATATCTCACCTAAAGGCTATGTACCTCCCTAGACTTGTGGAATTGAGGTCTTTAGGAGTGAGAATAGAGTTTATAGATACTAGAGCTTTACTAGCTACATTTCATGTTCGTCTGGTATTGATAGACAGGATAAGGGAGCTACAAACTCAAGATCCGACCGTGATTAAGTTGAAAAGGGAAGCCGAGTCTGGGCAGTTGAAAGGATTTTCAGTATGGGCAGATGGTACATTGATGATGAGTCATAGGTTGTGTGTATCGGATGTGGGAGGATTAAAGAAAGAAATTATGAGAGAGGCTCACTCTTCTGCATATACGATGCATTCGAGAAGCACTAAAATGTATCATACCCTGAGGGAACACTATTGGTGGAGGGGTATGAAGAAAGATGTTGCAGAGTTTGTCTCCAGATGTCCCATTTGTTAGCAAGTTAAGGCTGAGCATCAAAGACCTCGTTGTGGTTTTACAGTTTCTTCCGATCCCTATAGTGGAAATGGATGGACATGGATTTTGTGGTGTGACTTCCGCTGCTGCAGTGGTTATGACACGTATATCGGGTGATTGTTGATAGATTAACTAAATCAGCTCATATCCTACCTATGAGCACAGTGACTCGCTTGAGAAGTTGACCGAGTTGTATGTGTAAAAGAGATTGTACGCACTTTCTTCATGGTACGCCAAGACGATAGTATCAAAACAGATCCATGGTTTACTCGATTCCTACCACCTACAGAGAACTGGGTAATTAGGATTACATTTCGCATGGCTTTCCATTCTTAAACGACTGCCAATCAAAAAACCATACATTGGAAGATATGCTCAGGGCTTGTGTTTTAGAGTTTAAAGGAAGTTGGGATAGGCATCTACCATTAATGGAGCTTTCCTACAACAATAGTTATCAATCAAGACGCCTTATGAGGCCTTATATGGAAGGAAGTGTAGGACTCTATTATGTTGGGATGAGGTTGTGAGAGAAAATTGTTAAGTCCATCAGTTGTCCAGGTCACGATAGATAATGTTAAGGTTATCAGGGATAGATTAAAGATAGCACAAGATCGACATAAAAGTTATGCTGATAACCGAATGAGAGATCTAGAATTTCAAGTGGGGGATAAGGTATTTCTGAGGATATCACTCTGGTAAGAGGTGTTGTGATTCAGAAAGAAAAGGAAGTTAAGTCCCCGCTATATGGGACCTTATGAAATTGTGGAAAGACTTAGGGAGGTAGCGTATCGGTTGAGGTTTCCACCGACCGCCGTAATACATGACGCCTTTCACGCTTCTATGCTTCTCGAAAGTATGGCGCATCATTCACATGTGTTAAGGGATAAACCTAGCTTGAATTAAAAGAAGACTCTCACTTATGAAGGAAGATTGGTTCGTAGATTGTTGATCGAAAGGATCAAGTTCTTGGGAACAAAGTGACTTTGTGCGAAGGTGCCGTGATGAACACGTAGAGAGTACAAATACGGAACGGTGAAGATCGACGCGTAATTCCGCTGATCCACACTGCTTTAGTCGTATGATATTTAAATTTCGAGGACGAAATTTTTATGAGGGGTGAATTGTAAGACCCTGAATTTACTGTTTCCATGAATATTAAATTTCATTTTTGATAAGTTATGTATTTGACTAGAAACGGTAAAATGAATAGTAATTTTTGAAAAACGAGCCCTAAAAATTGAAAATGTTAAGAATAATGTATTGAGTCTAAAGAAACTGAAACGGATTAAAACGGAATTCATTTAAGGGGTTTTTGAAGCGTTCAACGATTTACGATGAAAATGCCCTTTTTACGAAATAGTTTTAAAATATTCCTCGTGAATTTTTAGATTTTTCTAAAGCATGTTCATTATAGGAAATAAGTAAAATTAAAGTATTCCATGGTCAATTTTATGATTGGACAATCATGGAATATTTTCGGAGTTTTAATCAGTATAAGGATATTATTTTCAAGGAGGGCATTTAAGTCCTTTAATGAGTAAGCCTAATCTAAAAGCAAGAACCAATAGAATGGTGACATGTAAGCTTGATGATCCATATGAATAAGAATGGACCTATGAGAGCTTGCTTTGATATTTGTCATAAAGTAGTTAACTTAACTTTGGTTAGTTGATGAGTTAAAATTAACTAAAGTTAAAGTGATATTTATGTTAGCTAACCATGAGAGTTAGTTAAGACTAACTATGGTTTAAGTTAGTGGGATTTTATGGAGAATAAAGTGGTTTTGGTTGCTTTTGGATTATATAGTTATTTATGGACCAATTAGAATTTAAGGATGTTAACCAATGGCATGTTGTAAATTTAAGGACAATTGGAGGGCAAATTAGGCATGAAAAATGATAATTTAAGTGCATTTGTCTTGGCTTTTGGGTGCTTACGGGTGAAACAAAATTGAAAGGCAAAAAGGGAAGCAAAAAGGAAGCATGCAAGGGAGACCATTTTGGTAGCCCCTTTCCAAGCCATTCAAGTAATTCTCATGCCATTTCAAGTCTATTTCAAGTGTTCATCATGTCCATGAAGTACCCTAGATCAAATCCTAAGTGAAAAATCAAGTTTTTAAGGTGAGATCACTTACTAGTCTATGTGCATTTGAAGGTTAATGGAGGAAATGGTTATATGATGGTGTAAATGAGTTTCTCGGCATGTCTTTATGTAGATTTGAACAAGAGATTTCATTTGAATTCAAGTTAACATCAAGACACCAAAACTATTAAGGTAAGCAATTAGGGTTTTATGGATTTATTTATCTAAACCTTCAATTGAGTTATGTTAAGGCTTTAGTTATTAAATTGACATGATTCTATGTGGATTTTGCTAAGAAATTGAAAAGAAAGAGTGAGATTATAAGGGTTGTAAATTTCGGCCAAGAGAGGGTTTAATTGGAAATGCATTGGTTTGATTTAGTTTAATTGAATCAATGGCATTGGATGAATTTTTAAATGTGATTGTTGAAAGAAAATGGAAGATATTGAAGAAATAATGATGAATGTATGACATGTAGGATTCGACCACCCTAGGAAAAGTATGAAAAAGTTGAGTTTCAATTTACTTTAATCAATTGGAAGTGAGTAAATGCCTAATGGAATGTATTAGAATTAAAGTTTTAAGAAAAAGAATTGATTAAGGTATAAATGTAATTTTTACTAAGGTGAAGGGCATTATGGGTTTTTCACTTTAAGCATGCTAATGGCTTGATTTAAGGCTTGTAATGATGTTGTCATGAGCCTTGATTTATTGGAAGTGAATTAGTTAGGTTGAGATTAAGTTGAATAAGAAAATGCTTAAGGGTTGCTTTCTAATTTAATAGAAAGTATATTATAGTTAATGGCTTAATTGAATATTGTTAAGGTATGAATGTTGATGGATTTTATGGATAATGTGACTTGTAGGAGGAAAGTGATTAAGGGCAATGGTGGAAGGTTTTTAAAGGAGGAAAAAGGGCTTAAATAACTAAGGTGAGGGAAAATGTAAATGTTTATGGAAATATATATATATATATATATATATATATATATATATATATATATATATATATATATATTAATGTTTACAAATATATATGTTTTCATATCTATGTTATAAATGTTTAAATGAAAAAGGAAATGTGGTTTTCTTGACTTTAATTATGTTGAGAAAATATGAAATGATTATGGTTTCCATAGTTTTATAAAGCATGATTTGTTTATATTAAATGAAATGTTTATGAATATATTATATTTATAAGACAATATATGAAATTGTTTATGATTGAATCCATGTTACCCTATGTTACAAAAAATAAAGTTTAAAGGAAAGTCGACTAAAGTGCTTTAAGCCGCATAAAGTACATGGAAAGGGATATGATTTTTTTTATGAGGGAAGCGCAAGAGTGACGATATCGCGCCATGCACGTGAAAAGTACGAAGCTACCAACGACGATGTGATTTATTCCATAAAGGCAATGATATCGAAAAGAAAGACATGATTTTCTGAGGTTCCTTTGGGGCTACTCCAGGATCGTAAGAGACCAAGCTTCATCGAGGTTCTTTTATGGGCCCACGGTTGTTAACGGTAAGTGGGTTCCATTGGATATGACGGATTCAAAAAGGAAAAGAAAGTAAAGTAAATGCTTATTGAAATGAGATATTTATACAGTTTTTTTACACATTCTATTTGAACTATATATGGAAACATTATTTTCCTATTAATTATGCTCTCACTGAGCTCCTTTAGCTCACCCTCTTTCCAAATGTTTTATAAAATGTTTTAAATGCGAGATCGACGAGCGCTCGAGCATCCCGTCTGACACTTCCGCTCACGACGACCACTTTTTGAAAATGTATAGACCTTTTTGTAAATAACTACTTATGCACCTTTATTTTGTAATGTATATATGTTGTAAAGAAATGAACTATGAGAGCTCTGATCCTCTGTGTGGTAGAGGTACGTAGGCGGTTGGGTGTCAGGAGACCTTTAAAATCCATTCCCCAGCTGGCGGGGTAAAATGGTAATTTCGGGTCAAAACTGAATTTTTCTAGATCTCGATGATCGAAACCGACTTCTCCGTTGAAATCGTCTCTCGCGAACAGCTACCACGTCAATTCTCGTCGACCCGAGATGTCTGAAATTCACGCCGAGGCGCTGGGCGTCTGGATGACACATGGCAAGGTAAGGGATGCCAAGTGGCAGGATTAGAGGGTCGCCACGTGAGGAGACCAAATGCCAACCATTTGCATGTCCTCATGAGGGACACATGGCAATTAGCAGAGATCCATGGCTCACATCGGGAGCCATGTAAGAGCATGATGTCATAAAAGAGAATTAAGAAATAAAAGAAAATGAAAGGAAAATTGATAGCCACACAAGCATAGAGGAAAAGGAGGAAATTTCCTCCTCGACCTGATAGTAGATGTGCTCCAAAAAGGCCGAGGAGAGAAGGAAAGAGAAAAGCGAGTAAAAATGAGAGAAATGGGGAGAAAGTGGGGAGAAATCTAAAGAGAAAAAGAAAGAGAAATGGGAAGTTAAACAAAAGCAAAAATGAACGCAGGGAAAGAAGAGTTAAAAAAGCATCCGTGAGGTTCGATTCATTTTCTGCAGAGAGTCTCTTCCTTCTCTCTAGGTTTGTAACCGATCCGACCGTCTGATTCTTTCGCGACAAGAAGGAGAGTCGTTTCACACGGCAGACAACGTGTGGGACTCAGGCTTTAGGGAGTTTCGACAAACTCCCGAAAGGTAGAGGTTTTTCTCCTACTCTCGCTTTACTGGGCTAAGCTGCATGTAATGGATAGGATTTGTCGAGGCCGATGGCCGTGGTTCTCGGGTTCCAAAGCTTGGACCGAGTTAAGAAATCCCTAGAGTGTTTTGGACAATCCACGGACTGTTTGTGTGATTTTCTTAAATCGTGTGGTGTTGTGTTATTGCCATGAGAAAATAACATGTTGGGGTGAAATGATAGTTGTTCCAAGATTTAACCGCCGATTGTGCTGCCTACCTCATGTGAAATAGTTTATGTTATTATTATAAACCGAATAAATACGATGTATGGAATTAATTTTGTTAATATATGCACGGTGCGATATTTAGCATGTGTTGGATGTTCAGGTGCCATTGCATTGCACTTAGCGTGGGAGTAACCGCGTGGAAATTCCACTACCGGGCTACCACCCCGTCGCGGACATTTTTTGTGGGTACCGAAGACACACACTTGGGACGGGACGCATCCGAGCCTTAGAGACGAAGAAACGGCCAAGTACGGCCTTATTCGTATTTTCCGTTCTTAAATTCTGGGCAAGAAACCCGCCAGATAAATCGTAATTAAATACAATTGTAACAACAAGCCAGATAAAATATACATTTTATTAGATGACGGTAGCCCGCTTTTTCGCCATTTTTGAACATGTACGTGCCTCATGACTTGAGACACGTAGATTTCCGCGGGTTGACGGGTGGTCAACGGACACCCCGGGATTGGGGCGCCACAGGTGTAATCCCCGACTCAAGCCCAACGGTTATAAAAATATTGTTCATATTTCTATGGTGTTCATAAAATGATTTTAAATTTTGATTTGAAATTGCTTGTGGTGGACTTGATGTCCCGTAGTCGACGGAGTAAACAAACATTATTGGGAGTGTAAAATGTTTTATTGCAGGTGTTGTAAAATTGGGAAATGTCCGAAAAACAGAGGAAACTCTGCTTGATTTTCTACAAAATGTTTAATCGTATAAAAAGGGTTTAATGTTTAAAAGAAAAAAATAATAATTTTCCCATCATGTTTAATAAGATTTTATTGGAAAGCATAACTGTATATGTGACACCCCTATCCTAGGGGTCCCGTTGACAACCCGTCAACCCGCGGAATACTCGTGGATGTTAAGTAACCCGACACCACACCATAAAGTGTCCCCTTTCGTGACCCATGAGAACGCACACCCAGCGTAGTTTCCTTTGCACTGAGCCTCTACCCAAAATACAACCTACACAATTAGATGGCAACATGGCCCAATATTATACAACAACCACACCGGGTCCACATATGAGTAAAAATGGCCACGTAGGGCCCATTTATCCATACTCAAACATATAAGCACATGATTATAAAACCATAGTCCATAACACTACAAGAAAATAAGAATATAGAAATGGAAAATAGAAACGGTTACTGCTTTCTAAAGTTAGAAACTGACAGAAACGGAAAGCAAATATTGCTACAAAGATTTGAACGAATGTAACCGTCGCTAATTGTTGGTGGGCGGGAGGATAGAAACGGAATTAGAAACGGAATTAGAGACGAAAATTGAAACGGTCGAATTTTCCGTCGCAAATTTATCGCGGGAACATTGGCGGGTAAAATAGAGTTGCCTTTAGCGACGGAAATTCCGTTTCTAAAAAAATAAAGTATAAATATTAATTTGTTGGAGCAAAATAAACGAATTGGCTGCTTTAATTAGAAACTTTAATTCAATTCCGTTTCTAATTTTTTCTAATTTTAGAAACGGAATTGAATTTCGTTTCTAATTTTAGAAACGGAATTCAATTCCGTTTCTAATTTTTTCTAATTTTAGAAACGGAATTCACTCTGCTTTCTAATTTTTCCTAATTTTAGAAACGAATTCAATCTGCTTACTGCTTAGATTTTATAGAAACAAAATTCCGATATTTTTAGAAACAATATTTTTATAAATGTGTTATTGCAAATGTAAAATTAACTAATAACTTTTTTTATAATTATTAATTTTAATTATTAAAAATAAGTAAATTTTGATTTTGATAACATTGATTATTTTAAATTAAAAATAATTTGAAAATGAATTTATTAAAAATTATTAATGTTCAATTTAAATATTACATATGAATTATTTAAAAATAGATTTTTAAATATTAAAACTCATCATATATATATATATATATATATATATGTTCAATTTAAGTGAATTATCTTTTTTTTTAATGTTTGTTTATATTAAAAATTAAAATTATTTGAATATTTGTTATAAAGTATAAATATTAATTTGTTATGTGTAAAATAGAAAGTGGAATAAATTCCGTTTCTAAAAATAGAAATGAAATTCGCTGATCCAAGTAAATACAATTAAATCATTGACAAGGATGTTACCTCATGTAGGACATTAATTTTTGATTCGAACGATTCGGTCGAATGCTGGGTACAAATAAGGTTCGCGGCTCTAATGCAGATCCACACGAACGTATCTCGTTGTTACTCATCTTACATGCACAAATCTGATCTAACTCGCTTTTATTTTTCGTTTTATCTCTCCCGCCTCTCTAAAACCTCGAGACCTCTTCTTCTTGCTTATCGTGTTCAAACGAAAGTGTTAGAAGTGGTAGTTTCTGTAAAAGGACGATTTGCTATTTAATCAGATCCCTCAAAAAACTCCCTTTTGGTTTTGAACACACTTATCTAAAAAGATGCGTCATTAACTGAAAAACCAACATGATCTTATCTGATAAGATGTGTTTATCTAAAACTGCTAAGGTTAACATTATCTTATTGGGATAAGATGTGTTTAACCTAACTTAACCTCCAAGTCTTATCGATAAAATGATATTTGGAGAGACCAAATCTAATCACCTAATTAAGTAGCAAATCAAGTTAACAAAAGGGATAAAACGCTGCTTTAATTTTCAGTCCGCTTTAAAGGTCCAAACATCTAATCTAATACTATTCTAATCGTATTACAATAACTTCGAGTTACATTCGAGGAATTTTAGATGAGAAAAACAAATACAACTTGAATCAGAAAACAAACAATGCGGGGTCCAGGCGCTCGGCGGGTCCAGGCAATGCTCGCGGGGTCCCAGGCGCTCGGCGGTCCGCGCGTCGCCGACGGTGTCCAAGCGGGCGCTCGGGCGGTGGTCCCGCCGACCGGCCACGGCAAAAAGGTCATGGGGCGCCATGGATTTCCGGGCGAGCCCCGAAACAAAAATAAATTGCTAACTAGTTGAATAAGTTGCTATCATATTTCCTTAACAAAAAAAAATTATAAACCCGAGATTAGAGTTTTGAAAAAATTAGGGGTGGTTATGTAATTTTAAGAAAATATAGTATTTTTATTCCAAGTGCTCTTATATGAGCAGAAGAAACCCTAACCCTATCTTATTTTCTTTCTTTATTCCAAGTGCTCTTGGGTGGTCGTGGGCACATTTCATCCTCCTTTTCTCCTTTCCAAACCTAACTCCAGTTGGGTCCTTTTATAATCCTCTCGCTTTCAAGATTACGCTCTCGGGCATACCGGTAAGCCCCTCTTACTTCTCTTCGTTTTCATACACGCCCGTATCCCTCTCTTTCTCCCTTTCTCTCTCTCAGTCTCCCCATACCCCGTTTTGTCAAATTTAATCCAACCACATCTCCTCGTCAAGCCAGATCTCTCGGGGATTTCCCCAAGCAACGGTTTCGTCTCGTCCCAGATCGTCTCTCGCCCCTAACTTTCGGGTTCCACTCCTCCCGCCCTCATCGTATGAGGTAAATTCTTATTTTTCTCTTCCTCCTTACATCTTGAAAGTTTCAAGCCCCCACTTTATATTTCTTTGTCTTTATTCTCTTTCAAATCTTGGAAAAAGCCTTAACTCTTTCGCTGCTTACAGCTCAATCTTTGTTTGCTTATTTATCAATCGATTCATAGATGTTGTTATGTCAGATGACTTTGCTTCTTTGATTTCCCAATAGATTATCAACACGGTTTTACATCTTTCCCCATAAATTTCATACAATTCTTCTGTTCTCTAGTATCAATTAGAACATATATCAGAAACGTTTGCGGATATTCTTCTTCCATTATAATGCTTTGTTTTATGCCTTTAAAGGTGTAATATCACTTAAACTATGAAACTCCTTAGCTGTGCAAAGACGCCAGACTATGCTCTATCAAGATTGATTTTTGTTTATTCATTTATTTAATTTGATAGGCAAAGACTTGTATTTAGAAACCTAAAAACAGGGGCGTAGCCTATGTTTACATGACTCGAAACATGGGAATGCCCAAAGACGAGCAACCAACCTTGGGATCAAAGGAATGCCATGAGAATATTAAGCTTAACCTCGGGATCGATGTGGGAAATTTGATATATATGATACTTAGGACTTAGAGCAACCTTACCTAACAATGTAGAAAATAGATATCCACCACAACTTGAATGTATTTACATTGTATTATGGTCGTGGTTTCAAACTCGTGCCTAGAGATTGAAAGTATCATCTCGAGACCTTTTAGCATTTAATCTCCGCTGTCTCGCTCTAATTCAATGATATTAGCCGCTTCGAAAAGTAATTTAATATTGTCCACATTAAGGTCAAATACTCCTTCAAAGTTACCAAAATACAAAATACAAAGTTCTTTTATGTTATCTCCATTCTTGATTTTGTTTGGTTTGTAGCAATAGCATTTCCTGATATGGGTTGGTTATCTAACCTGGTGGTCAAGAAAAGCCTGCATAAGATGAGTCTGCGGCTAATAACCCTTCCTTCATGGCCGGGATAATCCATTTTTTGGATGTTGTTTTAAATTTGAGATGCTATCAAACTCATGCTTGGTGTTGTGTTCTAATGGCTTGAAATCCATAATTGCCTAAAACTATCTTTAAGTCAAGTTTAGTTATTCATGTGGGATGATCCAGAAAACTAGTGGTTTCAGTTATGGGGAGGAAACTGCATAAATCTTCAGCCTGATATGTAACTATTATCTTGATTTACAGATAAAAAGGGAAATGTGTAAGTAATTGTTTCTGCTAGAGTTGTTATAGGAGCAACTACTATCATCTCCATCTATTTCTCCTGCAAGTGGATGACCAAACAAAGAGGTAATATTTCATATTTAAATTAGTCTAGTATGATGAGATAGTCTAATTTTACCAGATTGGTTATGTTTTCCTTTTGTTTTTGTGGGATTGATGGACATGGAAATGATGAATTGATTGAGAAGTGCTTTTAGTTTTCTTAAGAATTATTTTTGTTTTAGTATTTGATCGGCCGGAAATGGAAAATTCCCGTCGTTTTTTTTTTCTTTGCCTCATGGAAAATTCATGTTGTCAATGGAAATGGGTTTGGACATTGTAATTATTAAATATAATGCCCTTATTATATTTAACAGAATGGAAAACATGATCGAACTCGATCGCCTACGGATGAATGTTAAATTATACGGGTTTTCGATCGATGAGCTCAAGCTGATTGAGGAGTTTGTTGACGGCTCAAAGGCACCCCGACCAATGGATGGATCGCATGCCCATGTAATGACCGTAAATGCCAGAATAGGAGTTTTCAAGAGCTAGACATTGTGCGATTCCATCTTGCAAAAAAATGGATTTGTTGGGAGACTATTACGTTTGGTATAAACACGGGGAAACAACAGGCAACCAACTTCAAACCAAAATGTACAGAGAAGTGTTGAATCGTATGTTGCAATAGAATATGTCCAACCCAATGCATGTCAAGCAATGTTAATGGATGTTATCGGGTCCGCCCTTCAATCCTAATGTCACCGAGGATAGTCCCAAACCTAGCAACACAAGAACTTTATGAAATGCTTAAAGCACGTAAAGAGGTTTGGTATTTAATCCGTATGGCCACTCAAAGTTATCTCACATGGCCGCACTATTGAATTTAGCACAAACATCATTTTTCTCAGCGTGTTTTGATGACATTTTCCATTTATCCTGACAGCTACTGCAGAATAATGTCATGACAGATAGCTTTTACAATACAAAGAAATTAATGCAAGGTTTGGGTTTGCCTGTAGAAAAAATTCATTGCTGCATTAATGGGTGCATGATATATTGGGGTGAAGACAGTGAACTAATTAGTTGCAAATTTTGTAACCATCCTCGGTATAAAAGACATCATGCATCTAATAGGCAGAAAACAAATGTTCCTCATAAGAAGATGTATTACTTTCCGCTCACTCCTGCTTTTCGGCAAAGATTATGCGCATCTAAAGCCACCGCTTAACACATGAGGTGGCACAAAGAGCATAACATCGAAGAAGGTGTCATGCGACATTGCTCGATTCTCCAGCCTGGAAACATTTTGATCAATTCATCCATCTTTGCGCTTGAAAGTTTAAATAAAGATTGGTGGCTTCACGTACGGATTTCAGCCATTCGGACAAACAGGGCAACAATACTGCCATGGCCGTTGATAGTTACACCTTATAATTGCCGCTCATGGATGTGCATGAAAGATGAATACATGTTTCTGTCTATTATAGTGCCTGGTCCGAGAAACCCAAAAGAGAAGTTAGATGTTTTCCTACAACCCCTAATTGCGGAGCTAAAACATTTGTGGGAGGTGGGTGTACAAACATATGATGTATCTAGTAAGCAGAACTTCCAGATGCGAGCAGCACTTATGTGGACTATAAGTGATTTTCCAAAGATATTCTATGTTGTCGATGGAGTACTACAGCAGTACCATTAGCTTGTCCTTACCGCATGGAGAATTCTCGATGCATTTTCTCAAGAAAGGTGGAAAGACATCTGCTCGATAACCATCGTAAGTTCTTACTAATGGAACATCCATTTCAGAGGAATAAGAAGGCATTTAGGAAAGGGCATATAGTTCTAAAAGGTGCACCACCTATTATGTCAGGTGCAGAAATATTAGAGCTCATTGAAAATTATGGCTTCAAAGGTTACGTAAATTGATGCCGATGGATAAACGCACAAATTTCCAAGAATTGTCACGTGGTCGGGAAGAAACGAAGCATCTTCGGATTTGCCTTATTGGAAAACAAAACCTAATTAGGGCACAACTTAGATGTCATGCACATTGAGAAGAACTTTTTGATAATATTTTTAATACTATCATGAATGTATGAAAACAAAAGACAATGCTAAATCAAGAGAGGATTTAAAAGAGCTCTGCTCACGTCCGTAGTTACATAGGAATGAAACAACAAATAAATTCTAAGGCTTGTTACGTCTAGAGAAGGATGCAAAGCTTTGTGCAAATGTGGTCGAGCAGCTCGTGCTCCCTCGACGATATGCATCTAACATGGGAAGATGTGCTGATATGAAGAAGCATAAGTTATTCAGATGAAAAGTCATGATTTCCATGTGTTTATGCAGAGACTAATACCCATAGCATTTCTCGCGTGAATTACTTCCAGAAATGTTTGGCGTCGTGACCGAATAAGCATTTTTTTAAAATCTCACTTCTACTCGGGCTACAAAAGGAAGACATGAAGCACTTAGAAAAGGATATACCCATCATTTTATGTAGACTTGAGCAAATTTTTCCTCCAAGCTTCTTTGACTCCATGGAACATCTTCCGATCCACTTAGCTTATGAATCAATGATAGCAGGCCCTGTGCAATACAGATGGATGTATCCATTTGAGAGGTTATATATTTTTCATTTCGTCATCTATAATTTCCAATGTATCTTACAAATAAACATTATTGTAACGAAGTATTTTTTTCATATATCTTCGAAAATTGAAAAACAATGTTAGAAATAAAGCTAAAGTTGAAGGATCGATATGCAATGCGTACTTGGTTGAAGAAGCTTCGGCATTTTGTGCGCACTACTTTGAGCCACAAGTTTATACTAGGCATCGAAAAATGCCAAGAAATTTTGATTATGGTATGGGGGATGGATTAGAACAAGAAGGCATGCTTTCCATTTTCAATAATACAGGTCGATCATATGGCAGCAAAATCAAGATATTATTCGATGACCGTATATCATCAAGCCACATATCTTATCAATCGCGAGGAAGTTAAACCATATATTGAGTAAGACTTAATTTTAGTTTACATAAGCTTTTGTTTCTCATGGTATGTCATATACCAATTTTAATATTCAAAATTACTTCAATCTTGTTTTTGTAGAATTTATGCTAACGAATTAAGGCAAAGTGAACCGCATATTGATGATGCTACGATTGATGCTAAGCTTGACCAAGATTTTGCTTCTTGGTTTGAGAAATTTGTCAGTAAATAACTTTTGACTTGTCCTTTAAATAAATAACTCTTCGCTTAAGTATTATAGCAAGGTTTGATTATATTTTTTTCCTTCTTTAGGCACACATAATCCACACAACATTCTAATAGACAAATAAAGGATCTTGCAAGAGGGCCATTAATGGTGCTTACGACGATCCTTACATTATGTAAATGGATACAAATTTCACACTTTAAAACATGGTTCAAATAGAGCTACAATGAACAGTGGTGTATGCATTAAGGGGTCTAACTATAGTGCATCTAATATAGACTTTTATGGTCGACAAGTTGAAATTTACAATCGAGTATCCCGCTACCACCACCAAGAGGACAATTTCCGCTTAAGTGTGAATGCTTGATCCGATTCCAAATTTGGGTACTAGAATTCATCATCAATACAACTCAGGATGTGCACCATAAGAAATCTTATCTAAGTACGATCCATTCATTCTCATACAAGCAGCGTAACAAGTAAAGAGTACCACTTATCCAACCACAAGAAGAAATCCTAGTGACTGGTGGGCTATTTGTAAAATAAAAGCTAGATCAATTGTAGAAGTTCCTGAAACGAATGTCATAGTCACACCATCGCAAGTACCTGCATTTCAAGAGAATATTGTGGAAATTCATCCAATTAACTCGTATGCATGATGGACCCAAACATCGACAGAAGATGGAAACTATTTAGATATCGATGATGCACATGTCGGGCTAGAAGATAATGATCAAGAATTAATAGTAGAATCGATGAGGGGATGAAGAGTTAGATGGAGATGATTTGTTTGATATTCGATGATGATTAGACTTTAATTAACTCGATGTTATGTTATATTTCTTTCTTTAACCTGCGGGTATTTTCGCTTATCGAATAACAATTGCTTTGAACTTCTATGTATTTGTTAATGTGTTTCAGATTGATCTTTTGTTGCATATGTATTATTGATTAACTATAATTGTTGTCTTTGAATGTTTGATGTTTATGAAAATTGTATTAGGTATGAGAGGTAAATCCATTCAAGTGGCCGAGATCTCAATCCCTAGGCCTGGGTAGAAGTCAAAAATAGTTCGTGATGGTGAATTCAACAAATTTTTCTGGGAATAATACAAATGTTTTACCTCATTCACCTACATGTACGTAAGATACGCCGCATCACCCTCTCGACACACACGTATGCCCGCGCTGACATTCCATCTCCATCTCATTCTCGCACTACCGGTAATGTTAGCTCTATCCCACCCATCATCCTAGAGGTGGGGTGCATCCGATGCTACTCGCAAAGACGATCACGGATTTTCACAATCCATGTTTAGCATGCAAACTGATGATAAAATCTTTATTCGACCCACTCTCGACAATAAACAGTACGTATTTTACAAAAATTTATTACCTCATGCATGATTATTATTTTTTATAGTTGTTGATTATCTTGTAAATGGGTTTTTTTAGTTCATAATCTTGCACACTTAAAATGATTCATCCAATCTTCTTCTTTCATCCCATCATCATTTATCATTAATAATAAAAAAATAATATATCATATTGCACTATGTTTTGAATAATCCATTTATCTTTAAAATAAATAAAAAATGAAAATTATATCCAATGAAACAATAAGTCTGTTTTTCTGATATGTTATTTATTTCATGTGTTTATTCCTCACTTTTGGAACAAAGATATTCATATAACCAGTTTGATGAGGCATGGAATGCTCCAAACATAATAATTATTGTCTTCAAGTCAGAATTTGAACATAATCAATTCACTCTAGTCTTATCCCGATAAGTATTTAACATTTAATAATTAATACTTCAAAAAATAATACCTTATTTATAATTGTTTTCATCTTTCGTCAAAATATAAACTGAACTTTACTTTATTTATTCTCATATTGTAGATAAAACATTATTGAAGGTCCACACATAACGACAAGTTTAAAATGGAGGAAGAAGTAAGAAAAGACGGTCAATAAAAAGTTCTCATAGTTGAAACAAATTGGTAGAATATTTGGGAACTCACGTAAGAGTTCACGCCCATCCGGGCGTCTCAAAAAATCGCTTCCTGACGTAGAAAGGTGTGAAGGATCAAGATTAAAACATATTGGTGGCTCCAAAACGACCATCCAACATTCTATAGATTTGGTAAAAGTCTTTTTCCAATTTAATTTTGTTGTTAACTTTGTGTATGCAAAGAATACTAATCACATCAAAATATGTCATGTACATAATTTGTTAATATTATTTATTTTTGGTGAGGTCGAAGTTAGATCGCCCACCAACACCGCTTGAGGTGTTTAAGCGCACGCACAAGAAGAAGGATGGGTCATTTGTAGACAAGCGTCAAATGATATTAATGTAGTTTTTCAATATTTATTTTCACATGTATGTTAGTGTTACATGCTTATTGCATTTAGAATTTATCAATATTGTGGAATTGGAAGGGCTTAGTATTTTCTTTCCCATATGTTGGGAATTTGTATTTACACCATTATGTTGGGATTGAAGGGTCATACGATTGTATTTATATAGATAAATGGGCCCTATGTGGTCATTCTTTAATCTTATGACCTCGTGTGGTCGCTGTGATAATATCGGGACAGTTGCCATGAAATTACACATGCCAGATTTTGGGTGTACTCTCTCCGCATGCTTATGCCGCCCTCGATTGCTAAATCTGGGTCCCGGGAAAAGGGGACTCAATGGGAGTGGTGTCTGCCACCCGACATCCACAAATTCTCCGCCTCGTCGACGGTTGTCAACGAACCCCGGATTCGGGTGTCACACATAATGTTGAATGGAGGTGTAAAATGCTTATTGCATTTAGAGTTTAATGAGTTTTCTTTCAAAGATCCAAGCTTGATGGGAATTTGTATTATGTTGTTATATCTACAAGTTTTATTATGTTGAATTTTATAGGAAGATGCGTGGAGAGAATATCATAAGAAGATCATTTTTCCTATATTATTATTATTATTCTCGAATTCTCACTTTATATTTGTTTATTTTGATTGATTGTTTGTAGATAATTTGACCTAAAATTTGAACTACGCTACTTGTTCTTTATTTGGGTTTATATTTGAATTTCGTTGATGAATTTAAACTACAATCGTTGTTATATAAACATGTGATTTTTGTGGGGTTTTGGCTAATTGAGTATTATTTATCAAATGAATTTTGTATTTACAATCCATACATATAATTGTTGTCTTCCTATGTGAATTATAAAAATATTTTGCCTTTAAATAAAAATTATAGGATATGCATGCACTGGTGTTTTTTTTTTTTTTTTTATATATATTTTACTAATATACTATATATTATTGTATTATACAATTGTAGGAAGCTGTGGAGAATATGGTCGCAATTGCTTCTCAATTCGATGCATGAATCTACGTAGGCTCCAAAGATCGATGTTGCCTTCAGCCGGGCTGAGGGAGCCCAAAGCCGGGCGAGTGTATGGTCTCGTACCCATGCATCTACATTTTATCCGCAGATTCTCGCTCGAGCTCATCCTCTCCCGCCTTCCCATTACAATACTTTATTTAATGAGCGGTTGCGGAGGAGTTGCAGATTCAAGAAAATTTGCACGTAAAAAACGAAGAGATACGCTGGTAAGAACGAAGAGATGCAAAACAAATCAAGAGATGAAAAAAGAAGTTAAGAAAGACTAAAAGCAGAGGATGAAATGCAACAGAAGATTTACATACGAGCTAGAAATTACGCTGTGGTAAGCTTAGCCCAGACTTCATCTATTTATCAACCTCCGGAAGAGAAGATCCATCCGCATCTCTAGAGATGAACTACTCATACCGACTCTAAGTGATAAAGCTTTTTTTTTTTATTAAACATTGTTGCGTTAAACTTTGTTTCAGGTTAAACTTTGTCAGATGATATTACAATTTATGTATGTAATCTATATGCAATACAGATGGTTAAAGCTTGTTGTATGTTATTAGAATTTATATATATAATATGAAAAATATTAAGATGGGCATATTTAAACTTATTTTTAAATGAAAAATTTTTATCCAAAAAGGTGTAATTAATAAATATTTGTTTGCACTAAAAATAAAACAATTTAATAAATTATTATAAACAATCGTGTAATAGAGACAGAATTCGCTTTCTATTTTTCTAGTTAATAGAAACGAATTATTTATGTTTCTATCTAAGCCAGATTCCAACAAAATAGAGATTCGAATCATTTCCTGCTTTCTATTTTTAGGAAACGTAGTTCCTCGCTTCTAATTGTATCAACTGCGTCTATTTTAGTATCTGCCAGAAACCGAATGCCCTATTTTCCAAATTTAGAAATCCGAAATGCAGTTTCTATTCGCTGTTATTTTAGTATCTGATAGAAACGTAAATTCCCTTTCTATTTTTTCTTCGACGCTGTAAACTTAAATCAGTTTCTATTCCGGTCGTTATTTTAAGATTAGATTAGAAACGGAAATTCCCTTTCTATTTTTTACATTTAGAAACGGAAATATAGTTTCTATTCCGTCGCAAAAATTAGAAACGGACCCGCAAATTCCGTTTCTAAAATTTAGAAAGGAGCCTTTTTGAAACAGAATAATTCCGCTTCTAATTCCGTCGCTATTTGCAAATAGCTATGGAATTAGAAACGGATTTGACCGTTTCTAATTTGCTTCTTTCTTGTAGTGTAAGAGTTTAAATTACATCACTCTTATACAAATAAATACAACCCATATATATTTACAAAATATATATCAAAGTCACAATCCGACTTTCTTCATATGTGCGGCCTCACGCTTCATTAACCGCTCGCACCCGACCGTAATCAAAAGGGTCCCATAACTGGGAGTGAGCAAAGCCCGCAGTGATAATCTCCCACAAGGGCTACCCCCACCTAAGTGCACATGCAATGGTCGCATAATCAAACACACATCCCAAGGCAACATACATGTCTACCAATGTCTACATGCCAGCGAATGAGAGACCTCGACTCACGATGCCCCATGTACCGAGCCCCGTTTACCCATTACTCGCGATGTGATTGAGTAATATATCTCAAGTCACCACCGACTGCCTCACATGCATATGCCAAATGTGGGACAACCGGCCACGTATTATAATGACCCAAGTATCGAGCCCCCACCGGCTCCATTACTCCAATGCAAGTGTCAACAGGCAACATATCCCAAGTCAATCCTCGAATTCTATCACACAACCCAAAGTCTATGTGATAAACATGACAAGCAGGTTTCTTTGGGCAACGTAACTTTCAGCTTACCTGATCTCTTGACCCATACGTAACCTTGATCACAATCACGTGGGTCTCTTACACCTATGTTCCGTGCTTTTCACCCGGGAGGGGGTTAATGTCCCTTTCGTTCTCCGCCCAACACACATTAATTACATTTCTTTTATGTTTTTAACCGGTGGAGACATTTACTCGACGTCAGTCCGGGCACGAGCTCACACTACCTATTCACCAACACAGTGAATACTAATACCATGCACCCACACACCTCACTTCGACGCGATGTGACCGTGCATACTTAAATGCAGACGATGCCAATGCATTTTCATGTTATGTATATATGAGTGCTACATGAAACATTTACATATCATGGACAATTATAATTTTTTTACATGTAATTAACATCCATGCAATCCATGTTAATACATCAAATAGCATATATTAACATGATTTTTACACACAACATCATGTTATTTAATATTTTACAACAATAACACACAAAATGGCCCAAATCTCGGACCCACATAAAACAAAAATGGCACCTCATTCCTTCATGGTTCATCATCACCGAATTCATTTGGGATACCAAACACACCACAAAACTCCAAAGACATCAGTCCCGGATCAAAACCAAACCTCAATACAAATTCATGACTACCCAAATAGTCCGAAAAATCTGTCCTGGACTATCGGCAAACAATCTCGAAAATTTAGCTCGAATCAGGCGAAACAATCCCGAAATTCAGGTCGAACTATCCGAAAACAGTCCCGAAAATTCCTAAAATTTCCTACACTCAATCCAAAAATTTGAGGACTGAAATTTACGGCCTTTCACGGCCTCTAAGCTAATCCCAAGCCATTAAATGGCCTTTAGGCTAGAAATAACACAAAGTAGAAAAATCTTCAGCTCCTCGTGTGGAGTTTGGACTTAAACCCAAGATTTTAGTGCCCACGCGTAGCTCTCGATGCGTGTATAAACTTTGCCTCACCGACTTGTACCTACTACCTCGATTGCAGAGCCCAAGAAAAAACGAAGAGAAGAAAATATAAAAATATCTCTCGCCTCTCTCCTATGCCAGCTTGACTTTGTCGTTTTTTTTTTTTTTGTTTTTTATCTTCATTTTTTATTTATTTATTATTATTATTATTCTTATTATTATATTATTATTTGAATACATAGACTATATTGCTTTTATTCGGGTCCTGTCATTCCTAAACAATTTATTATTTCTTTTCAGCTTCACTTTATTTTAAATTGAACTTAGCCTGGGCCATTTCCTCGACTTCCACATTTTATAATCTCACTGCTCCCGAAGTCATCGACGACTTATCACCTAGAAATCGTAAAATATTCCGATTGTCTCGGAATTCAATGAAACTTTTCTGGATCAGTACATTTTGCGAGACGAATTTAACGGCGTAGTCCGTTTCGTCATCCAAGGTCTAGAAAATTTTCGGTTTTCAACCGAAATTACCGTTTTACCCTTTTTCGAAAATTTGGATTTTCTAGGGTTTCACAGTATAAATGGATTCACTCCATGGATTCATTTTTAAAAAGGGTTTAAAAGAAATGTTTTCAAACTGTAGGTCGTCTGGAAAGTGTCCCTCGGTTAGAAGAGGAACCGTTAGATCCCTTCAAAACATGCCTCCCACTAAAATTCTTAGGGACAAATTACAAATTCATTGCTTAATATCATTTTTCCCGACAAAATTTAAATTTTTATTTAAAATAGTTTTGAAAACTTTTTCCAATGAATTATTGATATTTTCATCACCAAAAGTTATGGCAGGGAAAGTTGAAAATTTTTCTTGTTTCAAAACTTTAATATACAAAAATAAACCTTTTTCAACAAAAACATGCATTGGGAACTATAATTTTCCCCAATGAAATTTACTCTCACTAAAAATTATAATTTTGTTTCTTTATCTATATTTTCTAAATCCATATTATTTCGTCAGTTATTATATTATTTCAAGAC
The DNA here is from genome assembly GCA_016808115.1 of Tetrastigma voinierianum. Taxonomy (NCBI): domain Eukaryota; kingdom Viridiplantae; phylum Streptophyta; class Magnoliopsida; order Vitales; family Vitaceae; genus Tetrastigma; species Tetrastigma voinierianum. The sequence continues at coordinate 15,726 of JAEQBH010006931.1, read as the reverse complement.
ATGAATACTATGAATATCTGTTACTAAATATTGTCTCTATTTACTTACAAAATGGTTTTGTAAGTGAATATTTTATTTGATAAAGAGTTCAAAATTTTCACCAATTAAATACTTATTAAATTTTTATAATATATAATGAATAATAATAAAAATATTCAAGTGGTTAATAATATATGAGATTATAATATTTATTTGAATGAATACATACAAACTTATTGTGTAAATTATCCTATCAAAATCTTGATTAATCAATATAACATTTGTATTTATCATCTTTAACTACTAATTATGTTCTCTAAGAAAATTCATTCAACTCCTCATTTAATACTCTAGGATCTATGTTTAATAAATATTTCATTAATGTTTAAAGTTCCATATTTTGAAAATTTAAATTTAAATTTTAGTGTAATTAAATTTATTATATCGTATAAGTAAAATGTTTTTCAGGTAAAATATAGAACAACATATTGATTCAACAAAGTATAATTTAATTAAAAAAATAAAAAAATAATTTTAATTTTAGATAACCTCATTATGCATCATTAGGGTTGTTTATGCAAACTGCTGTGCACTGCAAATCGAACTGCACTGCACTGTGAGGAATTCGATCCGATTCGATTTCCAAAAAAAAAAAAAAAAAAAAAGATTCCGGTCTAGTCTAAAACCGGGAAAACCCAAACTTAATTCATAAACTTTTTATTTTTTATTTTTTTTGTACAGGTAAAAATTTATTATACTATATTTTTATATAATACAATAAATTAATATTAGTCATTTACCTATTTCTTAGTTTATTTTTTACAATTAGATAATGATTATTCTTATTTATAAATAGATAATTTATTATCATTTATTTACAAATAGATAATTCATTATTATTTATTTATAAATAAATAATTCATAATTATTTATTTATTTATAAATGGATAATAAATTATAATTTATTTAAAAATAGATAATTCATATTATTTATTTAAAGAAAATGACAGTAATTGACCAATATTGTTTTTATTCTATAACAAATATATTTTATAATCTTAGTATGTTTCTAATTGAAAATTAATTCCTTTGAATGAACAAGGATTTTGTCATGATTATTTGTCCTAAAACACATGAAGTTCTGATCTCACAATTTCTATAATCCTTTTGAAAATACTTGAATTTATTATGTTTTGCCAAAGTGATTTTGTTGTTGGCGTGTTTAAATTAATATTTGATATAATGTTTGCTTTTGAAACTGAGGAAGACATTATACACTAGATTTTGGTTATATACATATATTAGTGGTATAACAATATATAATATAAGACACTCTTTATCCTATCTAATCTCAGCTTAAACCAAAACGTATAGGTTGTGATTATTTTGGACAGTAGTTTATTTTTTATTTGAAGTTGTTAAAACAAGCAATATTTAAAAAATTTGTGATTAAATTATATAATCTTATACATTTACATATTATGTGATGCATTATAAATGAACTAAGTGTCATGAGATTGGAAATGAATTGATAACAATTATTCATTTTTTTTTGTTGCATTTTTATTACTTATAGTAATTAGAATTTGAACTTTAATATACAATTATGGAAAATATATATTTTTTTAATTCTGGTTAACCAAAAATCGTAGATATATGGTTAACTGGGTAAAATGTGTTAACCTAAGATTCGTTAATCATGTTTATGGTTAGGTTTTTTGTTTATATAAATTTATAAATAGAAAGCTGATGATAGGTTTACTTTTAGTGACATTGTTAGGTTAACCAAACCATGCCCACCCCTACTTACACCTAACAGACTAACAAAATAAAATCAAACTAATACTTAGGATTTGTAGATAAATGGAAAATATTGGTAACCATTTTGATACAAAATATTGTCGAGATAAAAGTTGATCTATATTCATAGAGATGTTTGAGAAAAAAATCTAAATAAATGGTATAAAAGTAATAATTATAAGTATCGTTATTTTAAAATATAGATAATTTTATTTATAATTATATCGTTATTTATAATAGTTATTCTTTATTTTTATTAATTTTTTATATAATAGATAAATATGTATATTATAATATTTGGGTTTTTTTAAAGGAAAAATAATTTTATTCATTCAAACTTGCAATAGATTAATAGATCCAAAATACAAATTACTAAAAACCATAAATGATGAAATTATATCCAAATTAATAACATAATAAATCGATATAAATTAAGCTTTTAAATTTGATAATATAGTGACTAAAATAACTACGACTTTAGTTCTCCACCATACGACGATCATAATCTAATATCTTCGGTTGATCAAATTTGTTTTGTTTATATGAATCACCTCCACACAAATAAAGCATCGGAACAAGACAACGAAAAACACTATATCATAACAAGCCGACGACAAACCAAATGCCACAATAAGAAGACAATAACACAAAAAACAAGAAAATACCTAAATCCTTATGAAATAACCATTTTATTAAGAGATGGTTTATACTAAAAGAGGGCAGTAGATTTAATGGACACTGCCCTTAAATGGTCTAAAATCACTATTCTTTACTTAAGAAAGAGTGGCTAGAGAAGAAAGAAGAGAAAGTGGAGATAAAATGAGTTTTTTCTTTTACCATATTTGTATACTTAAAAGAATATAATTCATCATATTTAATTTGTACTTATCAGTAGAAATCGTCCCATACAGTGGTAGTTAGCCGAAATAATCATCTAAGCTTAGTGCGTACATCTTCAAACTAATCAGCTCTGGTAACAGCACTCCATCATCATCTGGGTGGTATATAGACCCCATTATTTTTCCTTTTCATTTTTCACTATTACATTATCCCTTCTTAAATGCAAGATTAAAAACTGCTTATGTGAATCAGCTTTGTATGAAAAAAAACTATTACCACGTGAGGAAATAAATAATTTAGATGTGAGGATAGATAATTTCAAAGCATATACAAAAGCGACAAACACAAAAATATTAATATTTTGGCTCTCTGTTGATGGGGAATTATGAAAAAAACTATTACAACGAGGGAAAATAAATAATTTAGATGTAAGGATAGATAGTTTCAAAGCACTGATGCAGCCTCTTAGGATAGGCACCACCCAAGTCAATAAAATATTAGAATGAAAATTAATAACACTGGAAACGAATAATGCATGCAAATTAAATATTGTATTATAATCTCTCTCTCTCCTCATATGGTTATGTTATAACCTCTCTCGCATACATACATGTAAACATGATGCCGTGAATGTAATGATCAAAAGGTCGATTCTTGGTCCAGGTTCTTTAATTGGTACCATTATATGGGCCATGTTCAATACTGTACCTTTTATTTTTGTTTAAAACGCTTAAAATACCTGTAAATGCCTGTATTTTTTATTTTTTGACCAGTATCATTGTCCTTATATGGTAGATTAGAATACTGTACCTTTATTTTGTTTTTAAAAACTGCTTTAAAATACTCAGAATGCCTGTATCCTTCTTTATTTTTTGACCAGTATCATTGTCCTTTATATGGTAGATTAGAATACTGAAATTCTTATTTTGTTTTTAAAATGTGCTTAAAATAATTCAGAATGCCTGCATCCTTTCTTGCTTGACCAGTATCATTGTCCCCTAAGTATGGTAGATTAGGATATGGCTTAACTATTAATCAAATATTTAACTAGGAAAAGATGAGTAATTACCTAACAATTGACCCATTGATCTCACAAGCATGTTACACATTTTTAAAACAATCTTCTGTACAGAAAGAGCTTCATCATTTAATGCAAAGCAATAATAATCAATCAAATTACAGGAAAATAATTTGCAATGACTCTCTTCCACAGATATATGATAAGGAAGAAAGCGATAGATGGCATGCATGCTACCCTCAAAGAAGCAGCAAGCTCAGACTTTATTTTCATATAAATCATATAACAATTGGGACAAGTTGTAGGTCATACATCACAGCTCAAACAAACAAATGAAGATGATAATTCCTTGCTGCCCACGACAGAGTTTGGGCGTGCCGAGACATTCTCCAATTAAGATGACTGATAAGCATTAATATACTATTGTTAATTTGTTGGAGTCCGTTAATCACGTGCTAAAAGACGATCAAGTAATGGGGGGTTCTTGTTTGAAGCAGAATTGATGAGCATGTTACATGTGTATCTCATTACATAGTAGCTAACACCCTAAGTTGTCACAAAATGCTACGTAACTCTGTATCTTCAAAAAATATAGAAATTTCGCACCCAAGAGATATAACATTGTACTCATGGACATCACATGTTCCTCAAAGAATTTTCTTTATATTAAAATCCTTATCATTCTATAGTACACGCCTTGCTGCGGATTTCCTTATAAATGGCTTATGAACATTGCAACCAACACCAAGATCTAGGACAACTTGAGTTTAGTTTCTTTCTTCTCACACCATAATCATCCCATTCTCTGCCTTTAGCGCTTTTTCTTCTTGTTCTTCACAGCTTGTTCTTATTCAAGGCCTGCACACTATCCACCATTCATAATATGGAGAAATCAGTCTTGCCTCAAATCCAGCCCCCATGTTATGGTAACCTTGTTACCATTCTTAGTATTGATGGAGGTGGCATCAGGGGCATCATCCCTGCAACTATCCTCGCTTGCCTGGAATCACATCTTCAGGTATAAATTATTTACTTGTATATAATTCTTCTCTATCGAAGTAGGGCTCTTAGAGTATTTTATTCTTTAAAAATGATTAAATGTTACCACTCACCCTTATTTAAAAAAATTGGTCACTGCAATCAAATAATAATTTTATTCAATCCTTGTATAGAATATCATATCGTGGAACTCCCAAGGATAATGGATTGGAGGTAACACTGATCAGAACAATGATGATACAATGTTGAAAATCTAAGAGCTGACGTGAAGATGCAAGGATACAGACTACTCTGATGATTTGCTAAACAAGCACAGGTGGTCTAGTGACTGCTATGCTCACTGCTCCGGATGATCAGAAGGTCTTCATTTGCAGCCAAAGATATCAGCTCTTTGGTCTACATGGCCCCAAAATCTTTCCACAGGCAAAGGTATATACTAGACATTTGACTGACTGATCTCTTTGAAGATTGATTCATGTGCTATGTGAAAATCTAGCTAGGATTACATACAAGTTGGATTTTTTCTGTAGAGTGTTAAACAGGGGCAATTTATTTTTATGGCAGAGGTGGTTTTCGGCTGATCATGAGCATATTGACACCAATAATGATCAAAAGCAATGGAAACATTCAAAACCATCATAAAGGAGAAACTAGAGGGACCGGTCGTAGTTATGACCTTGACCAATGTGGTTATTCCAACTTTGATATCGGAGCTGGTATGCCAACCATTCTCCTATGAGGTTGCTCTCTCTCTCTAGATTTCTTCTCAAGTCGTGTTTATAGATTTATCTTATGGCTATGGTACTTTTTTTACAAATACGCTATGATACTTAGAATTAATCAATTAAACATACAAAAACGAAATCTTAATTAACCTCATATATGCAGGCAAAAACAGTTTCAAACATGCCCACTCTGGCTGACATATGCCTTGGTACTTGCAGCATCAACCATCTTCCTGCTCATTACTTTGAAACCCAGATAACCAGACATATGCAGGAATTCAATCTTATTGATGGTGGTGTTGCCGCAAATAATCCGGTAGCACTAATATGACACACTAAAACAATAAATATGTTATATAACAAATAGTTATCATTATTGGAAACATTAACCTGACTGTCTTTTTTCTTTTGACACCATGATCCGGCACTTTACTTGCCAGCAAGCCGAAGTAATAAAAACAAGGTGCTTTTGACAAACCCAAATTTCCTCCTGACTGGGCAATGGACTTTGGCCGCTTTCTAGTGATCACCCCGTAGGCACTTGTTTCCAAAATCGGAAAACAAATACAGTGCCGAAAATGGCAGCCAAATGGGGTTTTCGTTGGCTACTTCATGGTGGTTCCACTCCATTGGTGGATGTGTTTATGCAAGCAAGTGCAGATATGGTTGATTTCCATAATTCCACGGTTTTCCAAGCCCTTCATTCTGAAGACAACTACCTCCGAATCCAAGTATGATAGATCCTAGCTACATGCTCATGCTTTCATTTTGGTTCACCTGGTTAAACCCTTCATGTTCATTGACTATATGCTCTCTGACTACGCCAAATTAGGGATGATACAATACGTGGAAAAGATGCTTCAGTTGATATCAAACCAAGGAGACAACCCTTGTGACAATCGGAGAAAAGCTGCTGAAGAAACCTGGTTCTACGGGTGAACTTGAAGATTCGTCCTCTGGCTTTCAGCTGGAAATCGAGGGCATATGAACAGGTTTCAAAAGGTACATATAGAATGAAATTAAATTGAAGTATACCCCGGACATTTTTATGATTTTGTTGACCATAATGAAAATCTGGTATAACAGTGCAGTTGACTGTCTGCCCTTGCATATTTTGCGAATCTGCTCTCTACGAGAAGAGGACTTTGATAGACATTGGTCAACAATGAAACCCAAGAAAACTTGAACTAGTGTGACTCTGGCTGCCTTGGATTTTACGCGTGCAATAATAGTACTCAAAATATTATTTGGTGCCGACACTGCCCCAGTGAAATAATAGAATATTGTAGTAAAAAATCATAATATTGCCAGCCAATAAAGCATGTAAATTATATGTTGCATTATTCAACCGTACTACTCATCTTTGTTTGCCAAGAATGCAACGTCTTTTCAATTGAATGCTAGTACCTCCTCATACAGGTGATACTTAAAAAAACACTATCACTCATATATGATGTAGATATTTTGTCATACTTTTTAGTAAAATAAAATCGCATGTTTTCCAACAACAAAACTTTACGCCTCGCCTATTATCACACGAGATGGTAGATCACGACAGTATACTACTGATATTTAGTGTCACACGAGATAGTAAATCAAGCTTCACTACTTATATATTTGGTGAAACATGGATTTGGTTTAATATTTAAAAATCTGTAGTGGATATTTTGAAGATCAAAAGCTGATATTCTCCCGAGATGGATAAGGAAGACTAAAGGATAATATTTAGGTGGATCAAATTTGAAAGATTGGATCTTATTCTGAGACTTATAGGCAAAGTGATTGAGTAGTGACCCATAGTCATTGATCAACTGTGACCAAATGTATATTGTTGGATCAATTGAACACTGCTCTACTACATATAGATTAACTGCCACCATCTGCCACAAGTCCTCTTCCTTATTGCATGTTTTATACTCATATCATCACTCCATGTGTTAGCAATATTTAAGCCTCAATTAAGTCCCATATCTTTTCGGCCATTGCTTTTTAATCGGATCCTTAGGTATTTGCTTTTGATTAAGATTTAGCTCCTTGATTTTACTTATTTTATGAGAAGCATTGAAGAGGTTAGGCGTAAATCATATATTTGTGTATTGAGGGAAGGTACCTTCATTCGCATGTTCAAATTCTCACAACCACATACTTTGAGACAAAAAAGATGTAATCCGATCTCGCCTTCAATAACTTGTAGTGACCCACTTTGATGCCAATTGAAAAATAAAAACTGTTTGTTTTGACAGTGATTTATCAGTTGTTGCATCAAGTGATGTAACACTGTCTAGACTAAAATCTACTAGTGTGATTTTGATAAAAATGAAAACATGAGATTAACCTAGCAAAGATGCACGCATACGCTGAGATTGCTACAATGTGCCTCAAGTTTCATGTCCGAGAAGGCAAAGCCTGGGATGTAAGGAATTTCACTATATATCACTCAGTTACACATCGATCTTTATATGAGACAAGACTCCCTATTTCTAACAACTGTCTTCTCCTAACTTTCTCATAGTAAAACATGGAAATAAGCTCTCCTTATTTCCCATGCAAGGATATTTGGACTCCTACACGCCCCCACACTCCTTTTCAATAATGAGAATAAACACTGCTCATCATCAAGGCATAGAGCATTACTACAACAATTACTTCACACGTGAGTAGATTCTCCAAACACCTTCAGAAAACATGTCTTAAAGATGAACGATCTCCTCGTTATATCTGATAAATGCCCAGGATATATTCTCAATATTATGTGGTTTTATGTTTCCAATATGTGTAAAACCCGAAAATCAAATTTCTCTTAAAATGCGAAAACGTAAATTGCCGCTATAATGCAAGTTGAAACCTAGAAATTTTCTGTATCTTGATGATGACACTCCGACCACCATTGGATTTGTCTCCAAACTAATTATAAAGAGGTATTTCATCAATTTCGAGATAATAAAATTTCACATTTTTCTGTGAGACTGATGTTCGATGACTCCCAAAAACGAGTTTACAAAAATCGTAAATTGGGAAACAAATTGCTAACTTCATAGAAAATAATTTGAACTTGAATTGAGACTTTAATAGGTTGCTTCGGCAAAAACTTGACATGAGCGAAGTGTTATGGACACGTGGCACGACGTGGGCCACGATTTAAGTTCTAAACAAAAGGGACTTAGGCAGAAAGAACACATTTTTCTATTATGTACGTGTGAGAGAAGTGAGGAGAGAAAGAGGAGGGCCAAGGACTTCGCATCCTTGACTCATTGGTCTAATTGCCGAGCTAAAGTGAAAGTTCATCTACTCAGCGAGGGCTACACGTGTGTACCAGAAAAGAGAGATTTTGCCAAAGATCCAAGAGAGGAATTTGGGGGAAATCAAGGTTTCGGGTATAGAAAGTGTCCATGGAGCTTCCTAACATCTATTACGCTCCAAGAGGTAGGATTCTTCCCACCTTGACTTATTTTCCATTTTTTGGCTGGAAATGGGTGCATGTCTCGAGCTCTTGTCGGGCTTTCTTCGCCTAGAACCTGTGCTTGCCTAGGTGGAGGATACGTGGCTCCCAACAGTGCCGGTCTTTGGCCTGCCAAGAGTGGTTCTGCTAAGCGAAAGGGTGCGCTTTAGGAAGCAGGGAATGTTCTCCTAGGCGAGCCTATGTTGATTGGCCTTGTGTGTGTTTCCGGTCCGCGAAGTAGGCTTTGTTTAAGTTACATGAGCAGGAAGCACGCCAGCGAGCCCGTGATCGCGGCCGAGGCCTCGTGTTTATGGATTGCTTCAGTGGTCGCTTTTGTGGCTATTGGTTTCAGGATTGCTGTCTTGCTTCGAGGCCATGGTATGACCGGTTTGAGAGTGTCATTACTTGACAATATAGTGACATGTTTGGATGTCAATATGGGTGCATTAATGTATTGGCATATGATGAGTTTATATGTGAAAAGTAGCCATTACATGACTTGATTGTGAGTGTGTCATTTCTTGAACATGGAATGACAAATTGTATGTTGATGTTGATGTATGTGTGCATGATATATTGACATGAATGAATTTATGTATGGAAGTCATATGCATATGATGTGATTGTCCGTGACACTCTAAGTGAGGTGGGATTACGTTGTCCATGTAGTATCAGCTATATGAGGCAGGCATGATATATAAATGATGCAATGGTAAGATTACATTGCATATGCAATGTGGACATCGTATATCATGGGTGTGAGTGCATGGTTGAAAAACTACCACCATTGGTGCTCGACTGGGCGGGTTTCAAGACTATCGACAGTCCACAGAAGATCATGAACTAAACGATAAACAAAACTTGTGCCTGTAATAGCAAGAAGGGCTAGATACTTTCGGGCAGCCAACTGACGACTGCACACTTCTATGGTAGTGAAAGTAAAAAGTGGGCTCAAGGCATGCGGCCTGGGCGGTGGGACTCTGAAACTTTGCTGCCAACAAAAGACACATGAGTTTTGTATATAAATGATCATCGAGAAACATCCAAAAACTTTTGAAGCCTGGAAAATGAATTTGTTTTATAAAATGATCATTGATGTAATCTATAAATGATGAGTTTTATCACACATTGGCAATGCATTTTGTGGTGGGAGTAGGTAAGGACTCGGTTATGTTGGGAGTCAATAAGGACTCGAGCATGGTGCATGAGTGAGTCTCATCTCATTTCATGGAATGACATGTAGAATTCCAACTCCATATCTGTTCCTGCTTCTGGAATTGTTGGACGCCAATGTAAGGTCACTGTATGTACCAGGGGGAGTAGCCTTTATAGGAATTTTCTCTACTAGGCGTGGCTTACCCGATATGGGATAACATTTCAAGTGCGGGAATGCACCAACGCTTCCTTACTTCGGAGCCGTGAGAAGAAGAAAGCCGCTTGTGACTTTCAGGATCGTTGTTTTAAAATATTTGAAGCAAATTCATTTCGACGTATAAATGTGTTGATGAGTGAAATTGAACTCATAAGTGTATTTTATGTGAAGTGAGTGAAATTAAACCAAAATGACTATGGCATTATAGTCTTCACAGGTTTGTAAATAAATATGAATAGCCCTGTGAGTGGTCATTCTTTTTTTTATTATATATAAATGGATCCCGGTGAATTGGACATGATGACGTGGTATTAGTGGTCACCAATATCCACCGTATTTCCGCCGGTTGATGGGTAATCAGGACCCTAAGCCTGGGTTTACAGCTCGTATCAAAGCATAGGTGTACGAGCAACCTAGGGCTTGATGGATCTCGATATCAACATGTCTGGTATCATATCAGGTATGCGATTACACATTTGATGTACATAGGTTTTAATCTTTGCATTCATTGTATATTTCATATTCGCGCTTAAAAATGCTACATGATCAGGTGTTATGTTGTGTGAATAACATACATGGTAAAGTGTAAATGGAAAGAGGAACACTAGTGGTTAGAAAATTAACCTTAAGGGTTCGGGAAAATAATCAAACCTGGATAGCTCGATGTAGATGTCCATTAGTAGTCGGCACATGCACTACTAGTTAGACAAGAAGAGAAATCTCAAAGTTTACATTTGATCCCTATTTCGTGGATACTTTATGATTGAATCTGTTATCCGACATGTAGATGGTCGAGGAAGAGGACATCAAGGCGGTGAGCGGGCCAATAACCAACCATCACCAACCTTTGACCAACAAGCCTTCTATGAGGCTATTGCGCCGCACCGCCATCATTGTGCGGGTAGTGTTATGGCTACCAATTATCAGACATGCTAAGGCAACTGTGGGGCCGAGAGGCCAAGTAACCTCCGTATGGCACATCCTCCTCCAACTTTCAAGAGACGGCGGAACCGGGCTGAAGCTAACTGGTTCCGTAAGTCGGGCAAGATTTCGAGGCTATGGGAAATCACCTCCAATGTGCCAAGGATAAGGCTAGCCGCATTCCATCTAGAGGGTGTATCCCAAGTATGATCGTTAATTAAATTCTCGCGAAACTTAGAGGCAATGACATAGTGGGTGTGCAATTTAGCAATTGCAAATTTTTGTTTATCGAGGTAAAATTTGCAGCATATGGCACTCCGCTCGTGTGTATCTTGATCTCTGGAGAAGGTCGAGGTGATTATGATTCGGGAGGGACCAAAGTCGGCCGAGATACGCTAGCTGGCAGCAGCAGGTATTACAGAGGTTCATAAGGACTTCTCCCGATTAGCCGCACCCATGATCAGATCGATCCTAAGAAGGTTAGGTTTGCCGAATGACTTGTGTGATAGGGCATTCTAGGAATTAAAGAGAAGGCTCACTTCAGCCCCTATTCTCATAGTTCCGCAGGATAAGCATGTTGTATCGTGATTCCTCAAAGCGATGGACTTGATGTGAATAAAAAGTGTCAGATGTGGGAGAAGGGTGGCTTATGGTTCTCACAATTAAAGAATCATGTGAGCAGAAGCTACTTCCAACAGATGAGTGGCTAGCGCCATTGTCTTTTACTTTTAAAGGATCGGATGCTACCGTCTATACGGTGAGTAGTTCAAGGTGTTTTCGGACCACAAGAGTCTAAAGTACATTTTCACATAAATGACCTCAACATGAGGCAAACGAGTAATGGAGTATCCTCCGGAGGATTATGACTTTCACTTTGCATTACCATCCCAAGAAGGAAATGTAGGAGCCGATGCATCCACCGAAAGTCACGATGGAGTGTCGGGCTAGTGTGGCTTCCTCAGAGTGGCAGATGCTCGAGGGTGCGGGACAATTCCGCCGCATTAAAGGGATCGTGCTCAAGGTACTTAGGGGGGAGAAGTGTCTACACCTTCCCCACCGAAAGGCAGCAATCGAGTTCAATGCAAAGATATGAGATATTGTTCATCAAGGATCGAGGCGGTCATACTGTGTGACAAAGGCTAGGCCATGCAATACGTATGGTAGTCTTTGGCATAGTGACAAGTTATGGTTCCCTAGCTCAGATATCTCAAGAGAGAGATCCTAGTCTTATTGTTCCCGCTTTGTAGTGCATCCAGTGGCAACGTTTCGATACCATGATCTCTGCCGCCAATATTATCGGTGGGATTTAAGAAACACGTTAGGGATTTCGCTTATCAATGTCTAACATGTCAAACGGTCAAAGCCCAGCTCGCAGGCCAATGATTATTCCAACTCCTTGGGAGTTAGCTTCGAGCGGGAAGGCGTAGAATGATCAGATGGATTTTGTGACTCACTATACCTGACATCGCGAGGCATAACGCAAAGGTGGGTTATGCTTGGACCGGCTTACGAAGTCCGAACACTTTCGCTATATGGATGACCTTCACTCTGAGAATTCTACCGGTTGTACATACGGGAGGATTATCTGATTGCTATGGAGTGCCAAAGGGTTCATAGCACTGACGGATCCTGTGTTTATGGCTCATTTCTGTATATTTCCAACAAGTCGGGACACACCGACAGATATAACAAGAAATTCCTATCCTCAGATGGACTGCTTTCATCAAAGAAGACATGCCGTGATTCAATCTGATTCATGGTAGTTAAAGAGCATTTCACCCCATCGAATTCGCCTAAAACAATAGTTGTCGCGAGCATACGATGGCACCCTATGAGGCACTATAGCTGAGGTTGTGTCGACTCGCTTTGTCGATGGAAGTAGGAGACAGAACCACCATGGGTCCGGATCTGGTGAGAGATACCTCTGAGATTGTGGAGTTGATACGGAAGTGTCTTCTCACTGCTCAAAGTCGGCAGAAGAGTTATGCTAATAAAATGTAATCCCTGTAGCTCGAGGTCGAAATCAATGCTTCTCCCGGCGTAACGCCAGAGAGGAGTGTTGTGTCTCCGCATGGAAAGATATCGCCGAGATATCGCCCTTCGAGGTAACGAGAGGGTAGGTACGGTTTCGGCGTTGGCACTATTGCAAAGTTTATCGAAAGTGTCATAGTTATTCCGTTCAGCGTTTAAGTACACTCCAGATCTGACCTACGTAGCGATCGCCAGCTTGTTGATGCCGGAGTAGAACCTTCGAGGAGGGACTCCAGATATAACATGGATAGTCAGATATGCTCTTATGAGGCAAAGACCGTGAGGCTAGTAAAGGAGCTGTATACCACTTTAAGTGGAGGAGGCAACATAATCGCCAAGCACATCATGCATGCGTTGAACTAATATTTCTTATTTTAAGATGTAGAAGGTATGTTTGTTACCATTGGATATTAAATGATTGTTGCATATGCATGTCTATATGTGCTTGTGTGTGTGTAATCTTGACAAAATTATTTTAAGAGGGGGAGAACGTAAAACCCTATAGAAAAATTGGAATTTTTCTCGAAAAGGGAAAATAGTAAATTACCTCTTTAAGCTAGGTTGAAACATGAAAAAATGTCTAGATCTCTTGATGAAAAACTGACCACCATTGGATTCATCTCGAGAAACGAAGAATAGGACTACCGAATTCCGAGATAGCCGAACTTTCACGTTTTGGGTGGGTGGCTAATGTCCAAGGACTACGTAAACTAGATTTTTATGAAAAAATCTCGTAAATTAGAAATAACTTAAGTTAAGTTCATAGAAAATAATTTAAACTTGAAACGACTCCGAATAGGTTGCTTTGGGAAAAAAATTGACCGAAGGAAAAGTGTGGACATATGGCACGACGTACACGATTTAAGTCTCTAGACAAAGGACTTGTAGCGCAAAGAAACACACTTTTCCGCTTATGTAATGTGCGAGAGAAAGAGAGGAGAGAAAGAGGAGAGCTAAGGGATTCTTTATGATCCTCTGACTTTTGTTTGGTCTTGAATCACCCAGTCAAGAGGAAAAGTTCATCCCTACCTCATGAGGACTACGCATGTACCTTAGAAATTATTATTTCGCCAAAGATCCAAGAGAGGAATTTGGGGGAATTCGAGGTTTTCGGGTTTAGGAAATGTCCACGAGGCTTCCTAACGGTTCTATTACACTCAAAGAGGTAGGGATTCTTCCTACCTTAGCATATTTTCCATTTTTGGGTTGAAATGGGTGCATGTTCAGCCTCTCCGATAATGCCTCTCGTTAGAGAGGACACGGGCTCTCCCTAGGAAGAAAAGGGTCTCAAGAGAGTGAGTGTTCGCCAGCGGCGGGTCTGCCTGTGCGAGAAATGCTCGCCTAGGTGAGCCAGAGGATGGGTTTTATGGAGTTTCCTGTCCGCCGAAGCAGCTCTGCCCGCTCTAGGGAGAACCACTTCACTCGCAAGCGAGCAGGCTACGCCAGCGAGCCTGGCAGGATTGCATTGAGGCCTCAGTGGTTAGCGCTTGCTAAGTCTTTTTCAGCACCCGGGTTTCCAGGATTGCTTCGTGGTTTGCTCGCAGACCAGCGGTATGACCGCTCGAGAGTGTCATTACTTCACAATGTAGTGACACATGTTCGATGTCAATACGGGCATGATAATGGCTGGGCGATGAGTTTATACGCAAAGTGGCCACGGCATGACTTGATCGCGACCGTGTCATTGCTCGAATAACACGGAATGACACATTATATGTCGATGTCGAGTGCATAATATATTGACATGACCGACCGATGTAGGGTAGTCAAGGCGCACATGATGCAATCGCCCCGCGACACTCGAATGGTGTCGATTATGTTGTCCATGTATATCTATTATACATGTGGCATGATATAACACGCACTCCACCAAGCATTGCATATGTGCGACATCGCATATCATAGGTGCGTGAGTGCATGGTTGGAAAATCAACACCGCGCTTGGTGTTTGATTTGGTGAGCTCCTGCATCGTTATACAAGTCCAACAGAATGATGGTTGAACGAAACAAGAAAGAAAATTTATGCCGTAGAATAGCAAGAAGGGCTAGATACTTCGGGCAGAAAGACCCGTGACCGGTTCGTGACACTTTCCGATGAAAGTCCAAAGTACCTGGCGTGTGAAGCCCACGTGGGACTCCCGAAAATTCATTGCCCACAAAAGACACATGAGTTTTGCAGGCAAACTTGACTGGCTGATGCGCACATCCAAAAACTTATTGAAAAACAACTTGGTTTAAAAACATTCATCGACGTAATCCATAACGATAATGATCGCCAGCATCAAAATTTACTACGCGGCGGAGCCAAGACCTGATTAAGTCGTGAGTTTTAAGACCTAAGTGGCGGTGCATGAGCGGATCTATTCCATTATCAGATGGTATGGAATTCCAACCCTGAGATTATATTTTGTTTTAAATTGAAAGACGAATGTGGCGTGAACCATGGCGCAGCCCAGTGGGTAGTAGCCCCCGCAGAATTTCAATCGAAGCGGTTTTGCCCATATAAGATAATATTTCGGCTATGAAAACAAACATATTATCACTGGAACGGTAAGAAAGCTGTCGTGGCTTTGTGATTAGTTTTGTAAAATATTGGAAGTAA